>JAGKQL010000023.1:10398574-10412831 GCA_018398635.1 Cyprinodon brontotheroides
TTATATATATTTATATTTTTGTACAAGTTTTGGGGGTACCTCCACCTATGCCTTGAACTTCCAGGCTTTCTCCAGCTCTTCTCTGAGCCCCTGGCATTTTTCTAGTTTCTCGTGTTCCTTTTTCCTGATGTTGCAGTAAATTGGTATTGCTATGTCAACCACAATGGCTTTCCTCTGTCCTTTGTCCTCCACCACAAGTCCGGTTGGTTTGCCATTACCATTCGGTCCGTCTGTATCTGGAAGTCCCACAGGATCTTTGGAGGTAGAGAATTTGGAGTTTTGATCAACATTATTCACGGTTGATCAAAAACTGTATGTCATATGCCTTTTTGGTTTCGCGGCATTGCAGCGTAAAAGTAGTTGAAAGAAAGAAATAATATTAATAATATTATAATAATTAATTAATAATTAATAAATAATAATAATAATAATAGAATAAAATTTTGTACAGCTTTCATGACATTTCCATGTCTTAGGGTACGGCGATAAGCGTAAACAGAATTTTGGAGAATAAAAGCGTGTGATTTGACAGCTGAGGTTTCAAACATGAATACATATGATTTTTAATTATGCGGTGTTTTAGTTTGAGGCGGTACGTAAATTTGTAGTTCAGGAGTCTATGACATGATTTGGGGTTTTTCATCAGTTCAGCTGTGTCTGACCATGGGCAGGAAGAAGCTGTTTCAGAATCTACTGGACCTGCATGGAATACTGCAAAGCCTCTTCCTAGAGGGGCATAGGGAGAACAGTCCATGGTATTGGTGTGAGGGGAATTAGGCTATGAGCTTTGAAGAGGGCTCCGGGACACTCAAGCGCTGGGATGATGAAATAATATGCTTTTATGGAGGAAGAGGAGCCTGATGATGATCTTCTCTGCTGTTCTCCTGCTCTCACTTCTTCTCACGTTAGATCCAGTCTGGCTGCAGCCTCCCACCCAGGAGGTAAGGCATCTCTGTGTGGTGCCTCTGTAGAATGTGGGTGAGAATGGGTGGGGGCAGGGTGGGCTCTCCTGATTCTCCGCCCAGAGAGGAGGTACAAGCGCATTTGCATTGCCTTTTTGACTAGGAAGGTGGTGTTTACAGTTTACAGTCTAGGTGAGGTTGTCTGTGATGTGCACCCCCAGGAATTTGGTGCTGCTGACCATAGGGTGACCACCTGCTAATAAGCCCAAGGGGGGACAAGGTGGTATGTGTTTCTGAGGGACAAAGTGGGACACTGCTTGGTGCAGCGGTGCCCCCACCTCACGGGCAGACTCACTGATAGAGGTTTACACATTTCTAGCACATACCACCTTACATGGTATATTAATGATGCCCTATTCCCATAAACATGTGTAATTGCTGATATATGCTCATGAATAGGCCAACCAATGTGTATTTCTTTCTAAATAAAGATTCATAATACTTTGAACATTCAATGAACAGATGCACTTCCAATTCCGTTTTACTTTAGCTATTTTTCAAATTTATTTATTTTTATTACAATTTATTCACTTTAAATAAATTATAATTTGAAATTAAAGGATTAACAGGAATTGTAGTTGCTCTACACCACAGGAACTGTAAAAAAAAAAAAAAAAAAAAAAAAAAAGGCTTAACTCACGACTCCAGAGGTTCACAGAACGAGAAGGGGGAGGAAGGATGGTGAACTTGGATGTTGGTAAAAGCAGGAACAGGAAAAGAAAAAAACTGTTCAGTGTTCTGGGGACAACTTTAGGACTTTGGGGTCACCTTTAGGACTCAAACCTTTTCACCAGCATTTGAATAAAATAAGAAAGAAAGATAAGAGACAGAATTAATTTATGATAAGCTTCCAAATGGTTTTCCAGTATAGACAGAGGAGTGCAAACCCATCACCATCACAATACAAAACAATACAAAAAGGTGCCAAAATACAATCCTATGCAAAACAATGACATATTTTGACCTAAAAGGCTACTGTTTCCTAAAAGTGACACATTTGCACCCCTGTAGACAGCCCACCAATGTTCAAAATCAATCAAACTTCATCTTAGACAAATGGGGTCTTACATATCTAGGTTTCTTACCTTCAGGTTTCTTCTTGAAGTTGTATTTCTTGTTGGAGCGTGCAGCATTGAGGAGAACCTTCTCTTTCACTACATAAGTGTAAAAGTACAATAATGCGCAGTTCCAACTGGTATTTTACGCGAGCGCACTTTTTTTACGTCACCGCGCGTTCTGGCTGCATTCTTGGAAAATGTTTAGACCGGCCACTGATGATTCAAATCACAAAAAAGTGGTAGAAAGACGTTTAAAAATTGACTTCAAACATTTAATCTCATGAATTTGGGCTTTCACTGCCATCTGCTGTCATATGAGAGTAAGCACAACTTGACGACCATAAGCTTTTTCATATTTCTTGCATTGATTATGCGTGACACGGTCTCAATTTGCGGGACGAATGAATTGGGCTTCAAACGCTGTGCGCGCACGCGCTACGCGGGACGGGTGGTCACCCTAGCTGACCACCTCTACAACTAAGCTGTTAATGAGCAGTGGAGCGTGGTGATGAATATCATTGATCGGTATCAGTTGAAATTGTTATATATCGATATCATAAATCAGCCCATTGATTATCGCTCAGTAATCTATATGCAGTGTTGGGAATAACGGCACTCATGAATAACTGTGTTTCAAGCCACAACGTTTCCGGTAACAAAGTAATATAATGAATTACTTTTCCAACCTTACAAACATTGCTATTGTTAGGTGTATTGTGACCTTGATCCAGCTTGAATCTAGCACTTTTTCCACTCGGACCTGATGTCTGGGTAAAGACTCGTTTGCTGTACTGTCCATGCGGCAACAGTACAGGAGAGGGACGAGGACACCCAATGAGTATTGTATTGTACATTTTTGATTAAATGAATAATTTGTTGGCTGTAGTGTCTATTTAAGCTGTTGTTACACTTGATGTCTCTTCTTGTTTTATATGTTTTTTTCTGTGTTTCTAGTTCTTCTTGTTAAAATATCGAATTTCATAAGTACTCATAATGACCTTGTTTTATGACTGTCCATGGTACAGTGGTTAGCTTGATATAACATTCGACACTCTTAATCTTTAAAAGGTAACATGAGTTGAACAGACACTAAACAACATTTGCAAAGAAAAATAGGAAAAAGCTCAACATGTAAAGTAAAGAGAACATTCTTTTTTCTGATAACAATCATAATAATTCTCTTGAGATTATAATGACTACAGATGTACGATACAAAGTGTATCACATTGTGAAGACTTCACATTACACTTTTACATCAGTGAATGAAGAGCTTTGCGCTTCATGCTGGACTTACACACCTGACAAGTAGTTCACTACAGATGCTCATCACCAAGAGAAACCTTAGCAAAACTAAGGCTGTAGCTTAAAAGAACTCTTTATGTGTGCCATCGGCCTGTGCCGATAGTTCTGAAAGTTAGGTTTGCATTTATATACAGCAATACTTTATGTGCCTCATACAAAAGAAGGGTTAAAACACATGTACAGCCCTGTGCAATAAGCCACACATCTGCAAGCCGCAAGACCACCACATACACACTGGTGCTCTGAAGATTGTTTGGGCCACAATGTCATAACTGTTTTACTGCAATGCATGTTGGAGTATTGGGATAATGAAAAAAACAGCTAAAGTGTTGCTAGTCTGACAAAGAAAAATGACATGTTGTTGTGCTTGGAGTTTTGTGAAAAAATAAGCTGAAGCATTAGGCTGTGATTCCTGCAGTAGGCAAACCGTACTGAGAGTGGTTAGAATTAGTTTTCTGAAATAGGTGACTTTTTTTTTTGTATTATTTCTATAGTTTACTGACTTTCGGTTGCCAAACTTCAAAGTTATGTGAGTTGAGAAACTACAAGGTCTATATATTTTTTATTACATATTAATGACTATAAAAGTCAGTTTAGGTTTTATAGAAAGCTTTGCTCATGGCCAATTAAGGCAGCTAGGAAAAGAGAAAAAAGCGACCATGGGTTTCCTCCATAAAATAATTTAAAGAAACAAAGAAAGCTTCTAACACTACTACAGCTTATAAAAGATGTATCACACTATGCCAACAGTTTCTCTGTAAATTATTATTGCAACCACAAAACAGGCTTAAATTGGAAGGCAACCAGACTTTCCCGCCAGTTTTTCCAGAAGACATTCGATTGTCTTCAAGTTTAAACCTGTTTTGCAAGCAGTCTTTTCAAAGATAGTTATGGAGGAAAAAAATAATAAAAACACAAACTAAAACATTTACATTTTGCCAGTATTTTTTTTCAGACCAGATATTTGTAGTGATTCAAATTTTGAAACAGCTGCATTTCCTCATTTCATTTGATATCATATTGTTTTAGCACTGTTTGTCCTCTGCTCTTCGCTGAGGTATGCAGACCATAAAAAAAAATAAAAATTCTAAATGTAAGGAGCTTAGTTCATTAGTTGCACTTCAACCTGATAAGTGTGGTTGTAATGTATGAAAAATAATTCACATTATCGCCCTCAATTACTTTTTTTTTTAGACTTTTTGTTAACTTTTTTTTTTCTAGACTTTTAGACTTTCAGACCGCTATTTGTTGGTGTGGTTAGCAATCTCTTAGCAAGCTTCTTTGCAATAAAACTGATTCAATACTTTAAGCCTTTCTGTTAACATCTAGATACAGTAATGATTTTCCAAACCATTTTGATAAAATAGAAAGAATATTTATATACTTTTTTAGACTAAACATATTTCCTTTCTTTTGGCTATATCTTTTGCCGCACTGTCAATCTTCTTATATCAAACATTTTATCTATTTCTCTCATTTTCAGTCTCTCCATCTGTTGCATTTTCTTTTTGCCTCCACCCACTCCATCTGCCTTTAAGGAGGTTTTGCTAACAGGGTACTTGACAGGACAGAAGTGAGTAGAGAGTGGCCTTTTTCTACCAAGTAAGCTAGTCATCCAGGGCTAATTAAATATCACTTCTGAGATCTTGAGTCTCTCTCGCTCTCTCCTTGTTTCCTGTCTGTTTGTGACTTTTTCACTGTATTCGTTAAAGTGGGTGCGTCTTTTGAACTACATTCACACTCATTTCTCTTTCTTTGCCATTTTTTATTATACCAAACCCCTATTCTCTGTTGGTACCCTGGGCTCCTTACATTCAAATTAACCTTTCAGTGTAAAAATCAAACAAAAGCAAACTGTCTGAGTAGAGAGTCTCTTCTGGTGTATGAGACACAGGAGGAGTTAGGTGGGTGTGATTCTGTGTGTGAGCTTGACTGAGTCATCCATCCATCCATGTTCTGCCATGCTCATCCCAAGCAGGGTCGCGAGCGGTGTGGGTGCCTAGCTCCAGCTTTCTATTGGTGAGAGGCAGGGTACACCCAGGTCGCCAGTCCCCCTGCCCCAGAATTCTTTTTATAACTACCTTTAACATCCAGATAGTCTGCAGTGTGCAATTTCTGCAATTTCTACTCTCTGCATTTTACACAAATTAATCACTTTTTAGCAGTATAAATTGAATTTTAAACTAGTTTTTGTTAAAAGTAAACATGCACAAAACTAGGGACCACTCAAAATGCTGCTAGGGTTTTTAATTTTCCATATAAATCAGCATATTATTGACAGTTTGTGTCAAACAGGCTGAACACAACACTGACAGCCTGTTGGACACAGCCGTGAGCAGTGGGCGGACAGAAATTATACGATCCAATTTCTGAGTGGTAGAGTTTAGAAATAGGACCAGAAGAATGACAAAAAAAAAAGATTTTAGGGCCAACAGAAGGAAGTATGGTCACATTTCTCTTCCTAATTACTTTTTACCAATTTGGAAACAGCTAAAAAAAACTACTTTAATTTGAAACTTTAAAGTTCAATGCAAAACAGCAACCAATCTCACCACCTCTTTTTACAGTAGCAGCTGTGCTTACCACTAAGACTGCAACTAAACATCCATGCTTGCAAGCAAGGAAAACTCCCATTAGGAAGACAAACTATCTTCACAAATTATTGCATAAACAAACACAGATGTTTATAAATGATTCCAATATACAGTATCTATATTTAACATATATGATAGACATTGTTAAACTCTTGCTTTAGATCCAAGATTTAGAGCTTTTATTCATATCAGTGGAATCTTTCACATAACCAAGGCAGTGGACTAAGTCAGGATTTTTTCAACCCTTGTGGATCTTGGTTTTTTACAATTGCTTTGACAGATTTTTGAATACTTTTAACAATTTTCTTAACAGAGTTAGCACTACCTCTGCATGTCTAAGCTATTCTATTAACATATTTCTTGTTGTTTTAACACATAATGCATACAATTAACACACATTTCAAATGCTTAAACTCCTTTTCCACACCAGGTCAAACAAGACCAAAACAATAGAATTTTACAGCCAAATTCACCAATGCTTTAACACTGTATGTCAGAACAGATACAGTAACACCACGTTCTAAACCTAACTTTACAGGCTAAAGTCAAGGTGACCAACTCTTCATATTCAATTGAAACACAAATATATTCCCTGTATTTTATTCAATTGCTAATGAGAAACAGCTAATTGATCTTATGCAATTGTTGAACTCACAGCTGATTCCCATCTAGGAAGCACACTCAGTTGTTGAGTTTCTTTCAATCACATGATTACAGTTTTTTAAAATCGCTATGACACAGTTTTCAATACATTTAACAGGTTTCCTAAACCGCACCAACACACCTAAAACACACAATTGGCGAACCGGGTAATTTCATGTTCAAATTCACACATTGTAAACTAAACTCCCAAACTAATTTTCAAAATACAATAATACACTAACACAATGCACCATGTCTGACAAAGCACTGCAAACATGTTCTCAAAATTAAATAATTAATCAAAACACTAACATGTGTTCTCTTCCAAAGGGAACATTTATTCAATCATAACACAATGACAAACAAAACACTATCATCATCATATAGATCATCACACCTCTGTTTGGGACATGCATTTTGTTTTGTTTTCTGCAGAAAGTAGCTTTATAGAATGTAAATTTTATGAAACAAATGTCGGACAGAATTGCTGCAGTATAAATACTTTATTTGCAAAAGGAAATTACTGCAAGACATACAATTAGAAATAGTCCGGAATATCGAGAAAAAAAAAAAATAAAACGTTCAATTTACTCGGTCTTCTGCATTTGGCCACATGTTCTCATCCACATCACACCTTATATTGTGTCTACCAAGGCAACGTGGGAAGAATATTTTTGCATGCCTTATCCACCCTTGGTAGTGTTCAGCTGTGATGTACTGGCATGCAGCATCCATTTTGCCCAAAATAAAAATCAAAAACCCCTCCACGCAGGTCAGTGAGATCAGTGAATATGAGTGTCATGAGTCTCCAGTAGCTCAATCACCAAAATGTAACACCACCAAAGCAACCAATCATTTCTATGCTCAAAACTAATTCAGAAATGTATCATTTACATCCCACTTGGAGGATCAGACCCAAGGTATTGATCAAGATGCCAAAATCAGTCAGCCAGTTTCCAGCCGAGAAAGCCAACTCCCCGTCCTGTTAACAGTGATAATGAGACAGGTTTTTCAGGCAAAGTTTGCAGGGAGTTAATAAACTCAGGGCTTCTGAACTCTGACGATAAAACAGAAAATGACTGCATCATAAAAGGCTTCCTTTTAGAATGCTGTAGTACATACTCTATTTATCCCCAAGAGAGGAATTAGACCTACTATGCAAATGGCTAGGTCCAAAATCATCCGTGCAAGCAAAACGTATAAGGTCAGTACACATCTATGATGCCTCAGCTGGTATCAAAATGGTGTGGAAAAGACTTGAGGTCAGTTATGGGTCCCCTGAAGCAATAGAAAATGCACTTCTGAAAAAACTTGAAGATTTTCCCATGATAACAAAAAGAGAATATCACAAACTTTAAGAGCTTGCTGACCTGCTTACAGAGCTTGATGCAACATGCAGATGTTTTTTTTACTTGGCCTCAGTTAGCTAGACACAACCCGGGATCACTCCTATTGTTCAAGAACTCCTATTCCACCTCCTAGAGAAATGGATCACTTCCGCATTTTATTACAAAGAACAGTATCATGCTTCCTACCCACCATTTCCAGTCTTTGTGAAGTTTGTTTGTGACAAGGCCAAAACTCTTAATGAGCTTTGCATCTCTGCTCTCTACTGGTGACCCATGTTTTTCTAATTCTGTAATTTGTTCAAACAAAGAGTCCTCTTCTTCTCCATTAAAATTATAATCTAGCAAGAAACTAATTAATAGGTTAATCATTTTTAATGCACTAAAATTTGTATAATACTAAAGATTATACATATGAAATAACAGATAATTTTCCTTTTTGGGGAGCAGAAAGGCAATTCAGGTTTTGTTCCACCTGTGAACCAAAAGACCTCGCATAGGAACGTGAGGCTCTCCAAGGGTGAGAGGAAGGTTGTAAGTGCCACCAGAAGGCATTTAATTTTACTGAGACGTCGGTAATCTAGAGTGGGATCCCCAGTTATCAGGTTCAGCTTTCCAGAGGACTGGTGTGCATATTGGAAGCCGGTAAATTACACCAGCAGATAATGGAAGGTTTTGCAGTTCTACAGTATGGTGAGGTAGGGCAAAGGCAAGGTTCGAGGAATTGTCAACTGCCAAGGAGAAATTTTTTGATCAGTGCGGAAAATGGGGTTCTTTTAAATATTTGCAATAAACAAAAAATGTTAAAGATAAGAATAAACAAAGCCTATGCAGGAAGTTAGAGGCTAAAGAAAGGTAAAGGTAAAGAAATTTACAGATTTTGAAAAAAAAAAAAAAAAAAAAATGGAAAAAAAAAAAAAAAAGAGAAGCATTTAAAATGATGGATGGTTAAAAGGAGAGTTTAAAGGAACTCTCAGCTTCAAAATAAAATGGGTTACAATAAGAAGTCAAAAAAAAAGTGTTTAAACCTGATACTAAACATATTTACACTACATACATTTACATATTAAACTTACACTATATAATAATGAACATATGTGGCACAGTGCTCTCATTTAATCAAAATTATTCATTAGTATTCCACAAACTTAGTAATACTTTATTTCCATTTTTTTCGCGGCACAATGCAAGAACACAAAAGCTCACTTTTTCACAGGTGTGGGGCCAGACTGGAACCAAAGCCGCACCAAACAAAACTGTTCCCCTGCAAGCCCAAACCAACATTCGGTTAGAAACCTCCTAAACAGTTCTTTCCGTCTGAACAGAACCGCCTTTGGGATTGAGTCCTCTCCATTTCCTGAGCAGTTTAAAGGTGGCTCTGCGTGAGATGGTGGAAGTCTTTCCAGGAGAATCTACGCAGGGTTTGTCGAATCAGAAAAAGGAGTTCAGAGCTGAAATAATTTAGCTAACTGTTGCGTTGGATCAGCTATTATTGAGTCTTTAAGTATGGAAGCGGCGAGAAAGTTCTGATACTGATCACAGGTTAAAAGACCCATTAATGATCCAAGCTAGCAGAAGCAACATTAAGTCACGTACAGAGGTTCACGGTGGCGCTGCGGTCTGGGTGGACCCAGTGGAACCTACTCAGAGACTGCTGATCATTACAAAAGATCCGCCGGAGCTAAACTTGCAAAAGTGCAGGAGATTTTAAAGCGAACAGCGGCCACGCCGTCTATCGGCAAAATCACTTCCTGCAGAACCGTGATACTGAGCCCTAGCGAGGCGACATCAGTGGCTGGTGTTGTTGGGAGGGAGGAAGGGAGGCTTGGCCCGAGAGGCTCCAGGAGGAATTTAGAGGTCCAGGAAGAAAGCCAAGACCTTGGAGCCCCTACGGGGAGCTTCGATCCCAAATGGACACAAATCTAAACTGAAAAGATGATGTGCTTGCTTTGACGTCCCTCTGGGAGGAAACTGAGGCTTCTTCACTGGTAAAGATGAACAACTTTATTTTAATTTTTTTATTATTATTATTCATTTGAAACATTGAAACTCCTTAAACTAATCATTGTTTTAATCCTGCCCTTCAAACATGGACTCCCTGATCAGGTCGACGTGAATTCAGACCTGGAGGAGATGCGGCATCCCTCCCATCAGCCCGCCAGGAGAAAGGCAGCCTGCTTCAGCATCAATCTCCCCACCCCCAAGGCACACACACTGTGCAACAACGGATGGAAATGATGGGTTAAAATCTGGAAAGCAACACACAAAGGATTTTTCATCTGCTCCTGAACCCTGACCTAATATGTAGCTCACCTGAGCCGCAACCTGCTACAATGTGTGTGTGCAAAACCATGAGGACAGAGACACTGGGAATTTTTTTTTGTGGGGAAACAAGGGAGGAGGTGCCAACATAAGGCTTTCATGCTTCTCTCCGGTGCTAAGTATACTTATTTTTTTTAATTAGTGAATATTTTTTTTTTTGTTTTGAGGGTGGCTGACCTTTTTGACTAAGGTGAGGGTGGGGCTCAGGACTGAAACCCGGCTGTTGGCAGAAATCAGTAAAAGGAAAGGGTAAAGTGATCGATTATATATTTTCTTTTTCTTTCCTTTTATTTTATTTCATTTTCCATTTTCACTAGACTTCACAACTATTCAAGAAAAGTTTGATAATCTTTCTCTTTATTAGATTCCTTTTCTGCATCTTGCAATGAAGAAAATGCTTGCTGACAGACTTTCTGACTGATACGCACATCTATGGGAAAATGTCTAATGAGGGTGATAATGAGCGGCTTGATTAGTTTCACTAAACCATGCATTGTTTTTAGTGTAATTTCTGGATCAAATTGAACCAACCTTAAATATCTAAACCAAAAATTATCTTTAAAAGAGAAAGTTGACTCCAGCGCTAACTTGTCTTTTCTATGTCGAAACCAGGACTGGAAAAACAAAATGTTTTTATCAGGCCTGTGTTTGTTTAAAAACAGGGCCGAGGTCTCTGTTTTGTTCATTTCCTGCTGTCACCATGTTCCATACTGTTATGGACGGACCTGGAGATGAAAAACTGAGGCAAATCAGAGGGAAAAAAGGGTCCAAACATGGTCTGACACAGTAGTTGTGAAATGTGCACAGGTTTTAGTCACAAACCAAATTCTCTATTCCCACAGCAGCCACTTTCGGGAGATTAGCTTCATCTCTTCATGATTTTGTGGTATGTTGCTTTGTCCCTGTGCCATGAATGTCTGAGGTTCTGACTAAGACAGAGAAAAAGTGACTGTTGCTCTGACTTATGAAAATGTAAACAAAACAGCAACTTATAGATGAATGAATAATATAATCCAATAGGATAAAATCTAAAGTTATGTGTCAGTTTAATCTGAATTAGATTTCACTAAATGAAAACTATGAGAAATAGATTTTCCTTTCCTCCAAAAATATTATTATTTACTTATATCATTTAAAACATATGCTAAAATCAGCAATTTTCATCCCTTGAAGTGTTTTAAAATAAATAAACCTTACAGTTTTGCAATATATGGGATGTAGTTTGGGGAATTGCAGCTAAAATATATATATAAAAAGCTATGGGTTTGCTAACTAATATTGCTAAAGATTTTTCAAATAACTAATTCCTGAAAGATTTGAATCAAAGTGGCATATTTTCCTGAGAGAAAAATATTAATAATAATTTTTTGGCACATTTAAAACAAGAGTATGTTTTTAAAATAAATAAAACCTAGAAACACCTTTGTGGTTTAAAATCGGATGATAAAAAATGAAAAACATCTAACTTAAAAGATTAGGACTGAAATAATAGCACCTGACATAAAGACATAAATGGTTGGCTTACAGCTTAGAATGGCGGCGGCTGATTAAAACATTTAGAGTTAAAAGTACCTCGCATTATGAAATGAAGACTGAAAAGTGTCCATTTACGTTGACCCAGTTACAGGAGTTGAGGTAAGATATATAAGGCGATAGAACTTTACCCATGAGAGAAAAAGGGCCGGCACACATGAGGTTTGCATGCAACAATTAAGATTTAATCATTTATGTTATGGCCATTTTGTTTGTGTTTTGTTTGTCTTATCTGTTTGTCTTATATGTTGTCTGTAGTGTCTGTGGATCCCTCTTAACTATTGTATGTTGTCCATTTGTGAAATGATAGTTTTAGTTATTTTTTTTGTCTTGGTAAAATAGAAATGAGGGAAATTGAGGTTAAACTGTAAAATAAGGACAGTTTCTAGTTTCTGTGGCTCATTTTCCCCTCACCTGTTTTCAAAACAAAGCAGGAGTTAAATGTGTTAACATAAATGTACAGCTGTTTAAATTGGTAATAAAGGGATTTGATATAAGGTTCAAATATCACAAACAAATAAGTTTAATGAGCTTTAGATTTAAAAAAAAATTAAATAAATGAACAGATTATGCTTGTTTAACAATAATTGGGCATTTCTTCAAATAATCAAGGACCTGAGTCATTATTTAAAGCTAAATGCTAAAAGTTTAATTTGTTAACCTTAATTCTTTAAGATTTAGATTAAACTTTAAGGGTAAATAAATCATATGTGTGTGTAGCGAATAGCTTGTATAAAAATAAATAAGGCTGATTGAATTTGCTTTTAAAATTATTTTACAATTCTTTTTAAGAAGTGTAAATCTATCTTAAGCTGATCTGAATAAATATACTAAATTTATTTAACATAAATTAGTGATTAATAATTATACGATTGTTCAAAATGACTCAATTGGAAATAATGATGATAATGGCATTTATTTAATAATAATAATAACGACAACATTAATAACATAGCCTGATTACAATGATAGAGGATATAAATAACAGGATTTAATTTACATTAAGGGCGAATACTTGGAGGCTTTAAAATGACCTATACCAATGAATCCGCGGCTCAGATATATCTGGAGGTTAAGGTAGGCTGAAACTTTTATGTAGTTTTCTTCAACAGAACATATTTTTATTTCTGATGAAGAAAAAAGATTGAAAAAGAAAGAATAAAACAAAGAAGAAAAACAGCAAAGCTAAATACTTAAGGATCCATATAGATGCTGTTGCATTTTAACCTGCTGACCTCTGGCCAGGGCTAGGACTGACAGGTGACACATTAAAATGACCTACAGGGCATTGAGGGAAACACAGAGGACCAAAGGTGCCTGGGGCACTGATGGAGGACCATCTCAAACATACTTCCATCCTTCAGCAGGGGAGGAGGTGTGGCTGAGGTCAATAAAAGTGATCAGAGCTCATCGAGACTCATCTACGGAAAAGGAACAGGAAGAAATTATAATTCAATGATTTATGACAAAGGTTAAAATTCAAATTTTAATCTAAAAAAGCTACATGAACTTGTTACGATCCCTCTGTTTTGGTTAATTAACATCTGATCAGTAGTCCACTCCTTTAATTCAGTGTTGAGGACTCCCAGTTTTTCCTCCCTGAGCTCTGTACGACCCGTTCCTGGAAACAGAAGCGGGCCAGACCAACATCAACACTGGGAAAGATGGCTGGTTCTATGACCTGCACAAGACCTTTTTTTTGTCCCCTTAGTCACAGCCTTTGGACCAAGGTGCCTGGAATAATGCAGGACCATCACAGCTTATGGTCAGAAGGGGTAACGTGATGTGTTGCTGATAAAAGGGTAGCACATTTTTAGTGTCTAAGTGTTTGATATTACTTTTCTTGATAATAAAAGAAAGTCAAGTGTTAAGGAATGAGAGCACTACCTACTGATGATGGCTGATGGAAAGTATTGGCAGAGATTTCTGGATTAGAGAATGAACTCTGATGACCAGTTGCATCTCAGCTTTACGTGGGAAGAGGGCGCTGAGATTCAGAGCCTCCCTCCATCTTCTCAATGTGTGCTTTATTTGACCCTGATTCTGAAAAGAGCTGAATTTCAGCCATCTCGTGAAACAACTTTTATTAATTTTGTTTTTACATTTGCATAGTGCGATACTTTTTTGCTTTTAATGAAGCTCAGATTAATAATTTGACTTTCACAGTTTGCTAGACATGAAGGGGTCTATTGTTTTGACTGATTTGAACTTTTTCTCTTTCCAGGGAAAGAAAAAGGGTAACTGATAATGATAAGAACTAAAATTAAAATTTTCAGCAAATAGATATTTTACCATAAAAGTATCACAATGAAAAAAAACAGTAAATATTTTTGCCAACTAAGGTGTGATTCCAGGGCTCTATTTATTGGCAACATATTTTAGCTATCATAATCCTTTCCATAATTTTTCCATCTATTATAATCATTTAACATTGTCCACCGATTTAATGCAGTTGTGGATTTTTGATTCATTATTTTTTAATTATCATTATTTTTCTT
>JAGKQL010000023.1:10426410-10446405 GCA_018398635.1 Cyprinodon brontotheroides
TCTCTGAAATATAAGGATGTGTTTGAATAAAAAATGCAGCAGAGTAAATGGCCTATGTCGATGTGATTGTAGTAAATTAAACTGTTTTGTAATTTAAGTTGAAATATTTAGCTGACGTTCCATTTCAAGCAATAAAATCTGGCAGGTCGACCAGGACCACAAAAAATGACTGATTCTCTGATTGAAAAATCTCAGATATCACTTATCCTGTTCAAAAGCTTGTCTACATCAAACATTAGAGGGATTTTTGCTGTCAAAAAAGATTTGCCAGAGCATAAAAAATACTTTTTGGTTTCTGCAACAGTATCAAATATTTTACTGAGGGAAAAGTTGGAGAAAGTAAGTCTACAAAATTAGAATTTGTGTAATTAGATTTTTCTTTTTTTTTTTTTTTACAAAAATAATTAGTTATACTAAGTACAAAATAATTATTTAATGATAATAATTTAATATTTAATATTGGTTTCGGGATTACATTTGCGCAGCTTGTTGACAATTGCAGTTCTTATTTTGTGCTGAAACTTAGCTCTGTAATTTGGCTGTTGAAAGAATAAATACCAAACAATCTCCAGATGACTTTTTTCTTTCCTTTCTAATTACTTTGTAAAAACCTGAAACAACCTTTATGAAAAAGATTTTATGCCCATTGACATGGTTCTGTCAAAAGAGGAAAGACACTTAAACAGATGACAAGGCACGCATGTATAGCCAGACAGAGAAGACAGCAAAACAGATGTGGACATAAAGTGATGATGAGAGAAGAGGGAGACAGATGGAAAGATGTAGATAGATTGAGACAGCAAGTCAGTGAGGATATCTGAGCATTTGGCCCTGAGCCTGTATCAACACTGCAAGCTGACAGCTATATCTGTGGGCTTTATTAACATGGAGAGGCACAAATCCATGCATGCATCAATGCTCAGATGTATAAAAACACACACATAGATAATAAAAAAATAGAAGATTGTTTAGTCCCAGAATCAAAATAACTACTGACACATCAAACCCATTTTGATGAAGTGGAGCCTGTGCACAAAAAAGCAAGAGGGGGATTAGGAAGGAAGGAAAAGAAACATCATTGTGTATAACAATTGGTTTTATTAAATGTTTTTAATCAGTTGCACTGAAATATGTATCAACGCTATTTTAAAGTAAACATAACAAAATGTTGAGGTAATATTGATGCATAAGTATTTTAAGCCAACCTCAAAGACTACAGCACACAAACCGGATTGGAGGCAATGGATTTTTTTAATACACTGGGCCCTCACACAAATGTTAACCTAACTTGCCAGATGGTTCGTTGCACTGAACCATCTGGAAAGTTGTCGTTGGAAAGTGACTTGGAACTGGCAGGTGCTTTCAAAGAAAATCTGGCAAGCAGCAGAACCATTTGAGTCTGCCCTTTATCAACAACATAAGTGAAGCCGTCTGCAACAAGAGGCTGATAAAAAAATCAAGTGCTTGCCTGTCAGTCCGATGCCAACCATAAAAAGTAAAAAACAAACATAAAATGTCCAGCTCTGATATACTTCATCACACACCAGCAGGTGTGCCAACCCTGGTGAGACAGCTTCATTGTTTTACAACTTACACAAGTCACTGTAATAGATGCAGGTTTAAAACCAATTATATCATATTTGATACATACATGAGTTTTTGAGACCTCTGTATCATCAGTGTGATATTTTTGTTCCTAAAACCTTTAGTTACACAATCAGACAAATAATGAACAGAAAGTCTATACAAGATTATAAAGGAATGCCTGTTTCACAAATTATTCAAATACATTTTCTAATTTTTGCTATAAAAAATGTTTTTTGTTTCATTTTTCAGAGAGACAACTTAATTTGAAAATATTACAATGATTTTATTGTTTAGGCTTTTTAAAGCGTTAACTATAATCATGGTGGTCATGGCAGAGCAGGTGAAAATGCTCTTAGTGACCATAATCATCATGTATTTACTGCTTAGTTTGCTGTTAAACAGCCATAGTGTAAATTGGGGTATTACACTTTTATTGATGAGCCATTACTAATTGATGTGAGATTGTTCCTCATTCATTTGCTGTTGGTTTGTTTATGCTGTCGCAAATATAGTTGGTGTCTTTGTTTGTTGATTTATTAAAGCATCTGAAGTGTATAACCCCCATATTTCAATTCCTTAAACAGAGTCAAGTGCCTCCAGTGCAGAAATCAAATCAACCGCACATTGTAGGTAAAAGAATCAAATCTGCATTTTACAAACTGAAGGATCTGAATTTCTCCACTGCCATGCTCAGAAATCCTGCACTCGTTCTTCTCTGGAATCCCTGATCCCAAATGTGGGGCTCGCAGCCCAGCAAGATGAATTCTCTCATGTTAATGAAATGGTGCTAGAGTGTGTTCCTTTGTGTGTGCATAAGAGACACAGGAGAGGTGGCAGCTGGTTGTCACAGTGGGCAACAGGATGGTTATTCTGTCAGAGCTGGCACAGGGGAATGACATCACCTGTCACATTCTTTAATTAACACCTTAGTGTGTTTGTGTGTGCATGCCTGAGTGTGTTTGAATTACTGCTGCTGCCAGGACATAAATCTGTTTACATAGTCACACTGAGAGAACTTTTTTTCTCTTTGGGGACACCAAGTCAGTCCCATAACATAAATCATAAGGTTTCTGATTCATTATAAAATGTTATTTTTTAGGTTGCAGTCAGAATGATGTAAGCTATAGTCCCAGTTAAAGTTAGAGGAGATCTACAGGAAAGGGAAGTTGAATCCCCCACTTGAGTAACACAACAGAGAGAAACACAACAGTCTGTGTTATGTCTGTCACTTTTATGCTGAGCTTAATTAGCATCCCAGTGAGTGTGTCATAATGAGAGAAAGTGAGTGTGTGTGCATAAGCCTGCTTTTGTGTGTATGGTTGTGTGTGTCTCAATGACAGTAGAGGTCACTCATACAGGTTTAATCTGGACTCACATCAGGAAGTAGGGTGGCTTCGTCCGGTCTGATTGGAGTTTCCATCGGCAACCCAGAGGTTTACCAGCTGCACCGATGATCTACTTCCTAATGATGAAATTCTCTCTCTGTCTAATTCTCTCTTTTCCTCTCACATCCTCACTTTGTCAGGGATGAGTTCACAGTCACACTTTTCCTCTCATTACCCTGCAACGAACTGGACCTTTAGACAACCTGTCACACCTCAGAGTAGCGATTAGACTATCTGCCACTTCTGCACTTTCCAGGTTAAAACATGTGTTTAGCAAAGCACTCTAGCTCGGCTTGGTAGGTTTAAGTGCGCTCATTTCAACTGTAATTATGTAGAACTCTAGAGTTCAGGGCTGTTTTTATAAATATGTAAGTCAAAGATTTACTCCCACTAAAATTACTGCATCATTAAGAAAGATTACTAGTCATACAGTGCATCATGATCTGTTGCTGCTAAAGCTGCTAAAGAAAAACTAATCTGTTAAATTGCCAAGGTAGGAAAGCTAAATCGTTTCTAAGCTAAATCGTTTCTGAATCTTTATATTTGCAACTAAGGCTGAATTTGACAATATGCTTTCACAACAGCCATGTTACACTGTGGCTTAGATTCAACAATTTGTAGGAAGCAAATCATACATATTTTCACTTTTAATCATGGTATCAAAGAGGTCCAGCAGATTCGTTCATCTGTACATCTACTGTGTGTGTCTCCTATACTGGTTTGCCCTATAAAGATTAGATAAAACACTACCAAATTAGATTGTTTATTTTAACCAAAACATTTTTTGGACACAAACAACCAGATTAGTGAATATCAACTAATGTTTTGGTTGCATTGGCCGATCTATTTTTAGGGTGTAAATCTATTAAAGTGCTATATTTATAAAGTTCAGTTTTAATTCAATCCAGTTTATTTATATAGCACCAATTAACAACAGATGTAATCCCAAGGCACTTTACTGATACAATATTGATAGATTGGTTAAAAGTTTCTGTCAAGGAAAAACAGTGGATTTCATCCAGTCATTGACTTGCAATGCTCCTCCTGGATGAGCTTGCAACACTGATTTTCACTAGCATTTTCTTGTTGAATCTTTAGCAATCCCCCACACCAAGCATGCTTTTAGTGACAGTGAAGAGAAAAAACTCCCTTTTAACAGAAAGAATCTTCCAGCAGAAGCAGGCTCAGTATAAACGGCCATCTACCGAGGCCGACAGGGTATCAAGGAGACAGAGGCAGGTGTACAAAAAGAATCAAAGACAAAAACGTTAACTGTTATCTAGCCTGACAGGTAGCCCCATCCAAGAAACACATGGCCAGGCAAATGAGCTGTGAGCCAGCTCCCCCGTCAGAGGATGAAAGAGAGCACACACAGTTAATCACAATAAGAGAAACAGAACTACAATGAAAAACAGGCTAAGAATAAAACTGGTAGCTGGTTCCACAGGAGAGGAGCCTCATAACTAAAATATCTACCTCCCATTCTACTTTTAGACATTCTAGGAACCACAAGTTACACTGCAGATTAAAAGCAAAGTGCTCTGTTAGGAACATAAGGAATGATCTAGGGCTCTATATGTAAGAAGAGATTTTTTAATTCTATTCTGGATTTAACAGGAAGCCAAGTAAAGGAAGCTAGGATAGGAGAAATATGATCTCTCTTTTCTACCTGTCCAGGGTGTACCCCGCCTCTTGCCTATTGACTGCTGGCGATAGGCACCAGCACCCCTCCCGACCCCACTCGGGAAAAGCATGTCAGATAATGGATGGATGGATGGATGGATGGATGGATGGATGGATGGATGGATGGATGGATGGATGGATGGATGGATGATCTCTTTTTAACTCTTTTAAAAAATTTGGCAGCAGCATTTTGGGTTAGCTGAAGGCTTTTTATTACTGTCTCTGGCTAGTTTATCAGCATCATCCATGGACAGATGCTGTTGATTTTTTTGTGATATGATTCATTATCTTGTTGGCTGTATTATTAAAAGATAGTTATATTGTGGTTATAAAGAGCTGTGTATGTAAATATTCCATCACCACATTAGACCACCAACAGCCTGATTTTGTTGGGATCTGGAGTAGTTTCACCTTTCTCCAGCAGAGTCCGCCATGGATCCTCCTGGGCTGAGCCTTCGACACACCTGAGGAGCATCTCATCATCAGAGGATCCACAGTATATAACCTGCCTTCAGACCTGGCCTCAAACGCACAGTGTTAAATCCAGTTCTGGTTAGCACCTGAGCCCAGCATCTTCCTTCGAGAACCTTTGTTGCTCCTGAGTCCCGGATAGGATTCTAATCCTTTGTCTCTGCTTTTCAGGAATCCAGTTTTTTCCTTGTGAGCTCTGGATGAGCTTAACCTGCCTGCCGCAGCCTGCTCTCTGAGCCAAACATGAAGACTCTTCTCTGATCCCCATGCAGCTCTGGACTAAGAGCTGGAAACCCAAAGCCAAGGTCTGCCCTCACGATAGAAGTAGAAGTAAGACGCTGAAGCAGTTATTGGACTCTGCTGAACTAAAATAGTCTCTGGACCCAACAGTTCTCCTCTCAAAGCCAAACCCGACTTCTCAAGCAAGTCTTAAACCTGAAACTCTCAAACTCATCTGCTTCCAAGCTAACTGAACTGTCATCCTCACAGACTCCAGTGAACCAGCCCCCAGGCCTGAACCAGTTCTGTGTTTATTTCATGTGCTTTGCTCAACAAACAGTTAAACTTTTCATCAGCTCTTCAGGTGTGCCCTGCATACTGGGCTTTTCTGAAACCCATCAAGGACAGAACACCGCGCCAAACACAAGGCCCAGCAAATCACCTCCCCGTCGTCGATTGGAAGAGCAGGAGGCTCAAATCCATGGACACTCTCAGAAGCTCTTCAAGGTGAGTTAAACACCCACATTGAACTACAGAACCAGATGATTCAAAGCTATGCTAACTAGCATGGGTAGGGCTAATGCCACCGCAGCACAACATCCATTTCCTCGGGTCCAGTTCCGCCTCCGGGAGGTCACCGGGCGTGACGCCATCACCTGAGTTCCTCTAGTCTTCCTGGGAAGTTTGCAGGTAACATGAAGGACTGTAAAGGATTTTTGTTTCAATGTCGTTAATTTTTCCAAAACTCTCCCCTGGCAGTTTCCCAACAGATCAAAAGAAGATAACTTTTATTCTGTCCCAACTGACTGGAAGAGCCCTTGAGTGGGCTGAGGAGGCAAGGTTTGCCTCCGAAGAAAGCCTCAGTTGTCAATACACAGATTTTGTTTCTGAATTCTCTCAAGTATTTAACCAAGAAACTGATCAAAACCATTGACTCTCGTGCTCTTTTGAACCTAAGACAGGGAAATTCCTCGGTAGCGGATTTCTCCATTAACTTCCGGGTCAAAGCTGCAGCTTCCGGATGGAATCAAAGTGCTCTAAAAAGCGCTTATGTAAACTCTGAAAAATCTCCTCGTCTGATGCTCCCTGCCACTTTATTTTTCTCTGATCAGAACCTCACCTTGTCTGCTTTCATCGATTCAGGCTGTGAACGGAATTTAATTGACTCCAATCTTGTCCAGCAGCTTCAAATAGAAACAGTCCCTCTAACCCAGCCTCTTTGTGTCTCCGCTATTGATGGAAAGAGACTCCACCAGGTCACCCATCAAACGCAACCTCTCGAGCTATTAATCTCAGGTAATCATCGTGAAACCTTAAAATTTTTTGTTTTTCCCTCTGCATGTTCCCTCTGGTCCTCGGGTTTGAGTGGCTGGAACGACATAACCCCCATATAAACTGGACTGATCGCCATGTTGAGTCTTGGTCGACCTCATGTCATGAAACGTGCCTCCGTTCGTGCAGCTCCGCTGGTAAGTGAGGTCTCCCTAGAGGTGGGGGGGAGATGGACTCTCCTGACCTTACTTCTGTCCCTTCCAGAGGTACCATGATTTGGCTCCTGTCTTCAGTAAGGTCATCAGTGCTACGTCCCTTCCACCTCACAGGCCATATGACTGTGCGATTGAGCTATTACCAGGAGCGCCTCTACCCAGCAGTAGACTTTATAATATCTCCAAACCTGAACGAGAAACTATGGAGAAATATATCAATGAGTCATTAGCTGCTGGAATAATTCCGTCCTTCTTCTTCTCCTCCTGGGTGCAGGCTTTTCTTTTTCGTAAGAAGTAAGCAAGAAGGATGGTTCACTAAGACCCTGTATCGACTACAGAGGCCTGAACCAAATAACAGTTAAAAATAAGTACCCACTCCCATTACTCGCTTCAGCTTTTGAACCTGTACAAGGGGCTACTGTATTCACCAAGCTCGATTTAAGGAACGCTTATCACCTTCTCAGGATTCGAGATGGAGATGAGTGGAAGACAGCCTTTAAAACCCCCTTGGGCCAGTTTGAATATTTGGTCATGCCTTTTGGTCTAACTAATGCCCCTGCATGTTTTCAAGCCTTAGTAAATGATGTTCTCAGAGACTTTTTGAATGTGTTCGTTTTCGTCTACATTGATGACATACTCATTTATTCCAAGGATCTTTCTGAGCATAAAAAACATGTCCGCCTGGTATTACAAAGATTACTGGAGAACAAACTTTTTGTCAAAGCCGAAAAATGCGAGTTTCATCAGTCTTCAGTCACCTTTTTGGGGTTTGTGCTCGAGGGCTGGGCAGGTTAAGCCTTCTGAAGATAAGATAAAGGCAGTTTTGGAGTGGCCGGTACCTGAAAACCGTAAGCAGCTGCAGAGATTCCTGGGTTTCGCCAACTTCTATCGAAGATTTATCAGGAATTACAGTCAGACAGCTCTTCCACTAACCTCTCTTACTTCAGTCAAAAGAACCTTCCAATGGACCCCCGAGGCACAAGCTGCATTTGATAAACTTAAGACTTTGTTTTCCAGAGCTCCCTGTGCTAATCCAGCCCGATCCTTCAAAGCAATTCATCCTCGAAGTAGACGCTTCCGACTCTGGTGTAGGAGCAGTCTTATCTCAGAAAGGCTTAACACGGATCAAAGACCCATCCAATGACAGATTTATTGAAACATGGCAGAATGGATCAATGTCCTCATGTTGTTTATTGGAAATTCAAACCCTGCCATTTTAATATTGAGGCCCCAATCTTGTTACCCAATTCTTCTGGTTGGGTAACATTTTTTCCTATTTTCTGTTTCATCTGTTAGTCTTTTTTTTCTTTATTTGTAAAAGGACAGCAGTGTGCAAAATTGAGAACAAACATGTAGAATAGAGCAAGATCATAAAATCATTAGAACCCAAAGTATGTTTTTTGCTATTGTAGCATAGCTCATTCAAGATTTTATATGATTTGCTTTTTACATATGGAAAGTATCTCACACACAATGGAGGACTCAGAGTCACTAAAATAGAAAACCAGCTATTTTGAATTAGACATTTAAATCAAGTCCAATTTAAAAAGCCTTTTCTAATTACACATTTTAAACTGAATTATTCAAGGGGGATTGTAGATTGTATAGGATTAATCCAATTATTAAATACTGGAATTTTTAAATGTATATTCAAATCCTATTTCTAAATGGACATTTAAAAACTAAAAACTGTTTTAGGGCACTAGTGTCATGATTGGTTCTCAGAGAAGCCCAATATGCAGAACACCTCACGGAAACAGATGGAAAGTTTGTAATGTTTATTAAAAACACAAGCACATGAATTATGTAAACTGGAACTGGTTCTGGCCGGGGACCGGTTCACTGGAGTCTGTGACAGTTCAGTTAGTGTTGGCCCTGAGGAGTTTGCGTTTGGAAGTTTCAGAAGATTACCTTGAGGAGTCCGGGTTTTTCTTTGAGGAAGGAACTGTTGGGTCCAGAGACTGATTTGTTCAGCAGAGTTCAATAACCACTTCAGCGTCTTACTTCTGACTTGAATGCAGACCTTGGGTTTTGGTTTCCAGCTCTTAGCCAAGCGCTGTAAAGGAATCAGCTTTATTGTCATTTTCTACATATGTACAAGACATACAAGGGAAATGAAATTACGTTTACTCTCTGCAATGTACAAATATACAAGAAATATACAAGACTGACATTTAAAAAACTGACATAAAGTGCGGGACATGACAGGTAAGAGTGGTAAGATAAATATAAGTATATAAATATGAAGTATAAACATTACAATAAAAAGCAATAAAAACAGCAGCAATAGTTTGTTCCAGGCTGAGGTAGTGCAGGTAAGGTGCAGTCTCTGGTACAGTGTATGTGTGTGTGTGTGTGTGAGAGAGAGGGAGAGAGAGAGAGAGAGAGAGAGAGAGAGAGAGAGAGAGACAGAGAGAGAGAGAGAGAGGGCAGTCTTAGCTTCCTGTCTGCCTGGTGGCAGCAGACCTCTGCAGCTCTTAACCAAGAGCTGCAGAGGAATCCAGAGGAGAGTCTTCAGGTTTGGCTCTGAGGGCAGGCTCGGCAGGTTAAGCTCATCCAGAGCTTCCAAGGGAACAGGTTTCCTGTGAAGCATAGACAACGAAAGTTAGAAGAGAGACTGATCACTAGGGAGATCACTAGAGATTCTCAGGAGGTTCTAGGCTTAGGTGCTAACCAAACTGGATCAACACTGCGGCATTGAGGCAAGGTCTGAAGGCCGGTTATATACTGCAGGTCCTCCTGATGACGAGATGCGCCTCAGGTGTGTTGGAGGCTCAGCTTCAGGAGGATCCACGGCGCACTCTGCTGGAGACGGATGGTACCGCTCCAGATCCCAACAACTAGTGCCTTGTTTTTTTATACGGCGGGACCACAGGCCGGACTTTTTTTGGTCTGATAGATTATACCGATTTTTCATAACGTGAAACTATATATTATGACTTAACTGTGAAAAGAAAAACAACAACCAAACACTATTAATAATGCCTCAAATTCCAACAGCTGTTGCCAGGTGATGCCACCAGCTCAGGCTCATTCACTATCTGTAATAACAAGCAATTAAATCGGTATGCCGATAAAGTGGCCACTGAGATTAAACAAATCCAGATATAAACTCACTATGAATACGTGTTTTATTACATTTTCTGTGACTCTTTATTTCTTGCTCTCTTTTATGTTAACTGGTTTGTTTTTATTCATCTTTACCAATGGTGTAAGGTTAAAGTCTACTTATTTTGGTCCTCATTTTCATGTCTTTTTCTCTCACTTCTTCTGCTTTGCTTGTTTTCAACCTCCTGAAATTTGAGTACTTTATCATATGGGCCCTAGTGACAGCAAAGCATTAATCCTGGCTCCTCTCTCACATGGACTAGCACAGATACATATATATGAGCAAAAACATCTGCGTGCATGTATGCTCCAAAAAACATCCACATGGTCCAAAATATAAATGCAGAGATACTTACACACAATGCAACCTTGGTAAGGATGACAGATTTGGAAACAGATTCAATCTCTCTTCAGCCTAACTGTAGTTTATGTTCATTTTATTGCCACACAGCTCAGCAGGCAGGGTAAAGAAAAAGAAATAAATGAAAAACTACCCTGACATTTACAACATCACACAAACGTCAGTACAGCAATGAAAGTTAACACAATCAATAGATATGCAAAGCACTGCATACTGTTCTATCCATCATGATAAACAGCACAATAAGCATCACAGAATTTTGTACCAATGTGCAAAGATACTAGTTATATACTAAAGTTCACTTTTTTGGAGCAACAATAACTTTGATTCCAGAAGAAAGCATAAGAGACAAAACACCATAAAATCAGATGTATCTTCCCTGTAGTATATGGCAGTAAACAGCAAAATGAAAGCTGGCAGAAGAGATGGATACGAACATTTCTCACCCTGATGTCGCACTGTAATACTCCAAAGGTTTTGTTCAATATTACTGTCCATCATAAACATTTTGTCTTCTATGTCATTAAATCTATCAACACAAAAATCAATGCTATAGGTGATTGAGAAGGTATGTAAAAAAACATAAAATAAAGGCAACATACATTACCACTTTTGATCTAATTGATAATTTAGACCATATTAGACCAAATTGATGAATTAGACTAAATGTGCTAATGTGCTTTTTTTATTATAGTTTATTATTTTTGAAAAAATATTAATTGAAAAGATAGAAAGCACATACTATTTCTACAGTTTTGACAATTTGTTAAACATGAAAAACCAGGTGCATTTTTTCCATCTTATTTTCTTTAGAACACCAAAAAGAAGTTGTGACAAACACATTTCTAAATATTTACCACAACATACAGATCTTATAGATTTTTGGACAGTGAACAGATTTTTAGGAACTCAACGAATTATGAAATAATGTAATTAAGATAACAGAAAACTAATATAGCATGAAACTCCCCCACCAATTCAACAACCACTGCTTTCCTGAGAAAGAGCCAAATCAATCAGCAACAGTCATAATTGAAACAGAAAACATTTTTTTCCCAAATCTGGTCCTTCATAGGTCAACTGTCAGTGCACAGGTGCTATGGGCTAGTCTTTGTGATTGATGAGGAACATTTTTTTTTTTTTAACACCTTTCCATAGAAATAGATTGCAAGATCTATCACCAAATCTCAGTTTGATCACTACCTATAAATGCAATTTAAGATCCCAGAGCAGAAGTTACTATTTCTCTTATATTTATGTGTTTTTATTCTTACCCTTTGGTTAATCTATAGCCTTATACTCTTTCTTACTTCTTGTATCTCTTGTACAATAATATGTAATCTACAAAAGCTTTAAACATGTGAGGAAAAGGTATAGAGGAAAGGTTGGGTGGTCTGATCTGGATATTTAGCGAAGAAAAACCCACAAAAAGCAGTAGATATATATTTAGTACTATACCCTCAGGGAGGGCATTAGAATGGAGACATATAACTCCACGGGGACTGACGTGTGTCTGTGGCAAGATATACAAGATTGACATTTGTGTAGAAGCCCATCAGTGTTAGATGCAGTATTTCAACTTGTAATACTGGCTGTGGTAAGACAATCAAGGTGCAAAACCCAGATCAAAGAGGCCAAAGCCTCCAAGCATACAGTTACATTGAGATCATAATAGGTAAAAAAAAAACAAAGTTACTGTAACTAAGATCAGGTGATCCAGATATAAACTGTATTGGGTACATTCTTTAGAAGGCATAATTACTGTTCTAGGTCCAATAAATGAAAAAGATTAAAACATCTCATTTTATAAGCTTATCGTTATTTAATTAATTTCACTAATTCTATATGATACTTATCTGAGAATCTAGATTGATAATGTCTCGTACTAAGTTTTAGTTCCATTCATCATTAATCTGGGACTGCTCCTATTGAATCTGTTCTGGGAAAGAAGAGATGTGCCCAAAAATCGGATTTGGGTCACTTCAGGCTGCAGTGTGAATGTAACCTAAGTCTGCATGCCTACCAAAGTTAGAATAGAATTCAACTTCACTGTCACAATTACAAAGCAACAAAATAAACTTTCTGCGTTGTGGAGTTAACAGTCTTTCTCAGGGACCCAGACTCGCAGTCTGTGGGAGTGGGGCTTGACCTCTGAACCTCTGGGACCCAAGCGCAATGCCCTAAACACTAGGCCACCACTCCCCACAACAATCAAAATTTGGTTTAAAAAATGTTTTAAAAGTATTCAGAAAAGTTTTGAAAAATGTATTTTCAAGTTAATGATTAATAGAATTTGACAAAGCACTAAGGTGACAAAAAGAAAAGCTACAGTGGCTGGAAGAAGAGAGAGAACTACTACATCATGGGCAGACAAATGGCACAGAGCAGCTAACATGCTGGATAAGAGTCAGGTCTTAAACTATGACCAAGGTCAGTTCCTCAGCTACCTGACTCATCCACACTGACATATTTACACCACTCTCTCCTCATTTTTGTGTCTTTACCCTTTTATACCCTCTTGTTTGTTGCTCTGTCTCTTCCAGGAGCATCCCTGTTCTATCTACAGCTGCTGTACTGGAAAGAAATGCAATCTGAGATATTTGATAATGAAATTGTGTTTATATATAGTATCCAGATGAAGCTGTCTGAGATAATTAGCTAATTATTTTAAGAACGTTGTTCGATATGGGAAACTGGCTATTAATTATTAATAAATGTAAAGGATATTATTTTCAAAGTAAGTCACTACTTACTTTACTTAAAATTAACAAGCTGGGGCACCAGTTAATTATCGAGGAATCGAAGGTGTCAAGTCACTTGGTATAAATGCTTAGTTACTGTACACAAGTAGCTTTTTCCAGGATCTGTACCTTTGTTAATGATTTTTTTCTTATGGGCTTTTTACCCACTACATTTGAATAAAAAATATACACTTTCCACTCCTTACTCTTTTCAAAGTTCTATACAAATTGATAACAACATGATATAATAGCTGCAACAAAAACTACCAAGCACAAAGATAACCTGTCCAATTGGAGCATTTTGTTTATAGAAAAACACTAATCGTTACATGAATGAAGACATGGAAAACATATTACATAGGTGATCGATCAGATTCCAAGATGCAAGACATTCCATTCGCCTTAAGGAGATTTTCATTGTACGTTGATCTTTTCCGTTTTAATATTATTCATAATTTTAATGCTGTGAGTAGCAGAGCTTTAAAAGTATTCAGCCTCTCATGTAAGATTTCTATTATCCAGCAGATGATGGCAGATGGGTCCACAAAAGTGTCAATATTCCTCCAGTCCTTTCGCTTTCGTCCAATGTCGAATCCAAGTAGCCTGAGTGGGTAGCATCCAGAATTTACTCGAAACTAAAGTCATTTAGAATGTTTTTAGAGCATAAACAGTAAAGTGTATAGGATTTCCTAATAAGCCCCCATGCGCCACGCATCCGAAGCGTGAAGCTGCGCGCAGACCAAACCGAAGAAAGTGCGCATTCAGCGCCTGGTCTCGCCGATAATGCAAGCCGTAGAAGAAGAAGAAATGTGCTGTTTACCTGTGCAAAGAAAGAAACGAAAGAAAAATGTCTGAGGACTTCAGTGTTGAGGAAGAGCATGAGTTCTTGCCGAAGCTGAATGCGCTGGTTTGGTCTGCCCGGCTTCCGTAGAGAATCGCGAAGCGCGCATGGACGCGCTATTAAGGAAATCCTATACACTACTGTTTATGCTCTAAAAAACATTCTAAATGACTTCGCTTCGAGAGTAAATTCTGGATGCTACCCACCTCAGACAACTTGGATTACATTGGGCCGACGAGCAGTATGGAGGAATATTGACATCGTTTTTTGTGTGGATTCTTTTATGGACCTTTCTGTCTCGGGCCATGGACCTCCATTATTTGAATGTCAGCAGACAGCAAGAAGCCTCCCAGATCTCCAGGATGCATTTGAGATATCAAAAAAGTACTCCAGAGTTTTTTCAGCATGGGGGTGAGTAGAAAATGAGATTCCAAGATGCAAGACATTCCATTCGCCTTAAGGAGATTTTCATTGTACGTTGATCTTTTCCGTTTTAATATTATTCATAATTTTAATGCTGTGAGTAGCAGAGCTTTAAAAGTATTCAGCCTCTCATGTAAGATTTCTATTATCCAGCAGATGATGGCAGATGGGATCAATATTCTCTTCCTTCTTGTAGACGGCTTCACAATGGAGTCTCCAGTCTAGATGTTTATACTTCCCCACCACCTCAACATCTTTTCATGTGATGTGAATAGCATTTGACTTGTAGCTGTTTGTTCCCACACTTACAGTAGTTCCCTTGTTTTGTTAACCTTCAGGATTAGATCATTGTTTGAACAACATTCCAGAGAGCGGTATCTTAGCATTTCTGCTGTACTGGAGGTCAGAGGTGTAAGAAAGAAAACAGAATGGCAAGAGTAGAGTCCCCTGTGCAGCTCCAGTGTGGTTAATTACCCAAGTGGACAGTTGACCCCTCAGTCTCACAAACTGTGGTCTGTTTGTCGAGTAGTCTTTATGCTAGACCATTGTGTGATCCAAATTATGCACATATAGTCTTTTACTTGTAAACTTAAACTGGTCCACTTTCCTTTTTGTAAACTGACTTCCTGCCTGAAACATTCGCTCTGATCCAGATTGATGTGATTTGAAGCGGCAGGTGACAAAAATAGAACAGCTGCCCAATTTAGAGAAGCACTCAGCGGCCTTCTGGGGTGTTCCAGCAAATGTGCTGCATGGCAAATAACTTGAAAAAGATTAACAAGCTACTCTGTTCTAGGTTAAGTCATGTTTTCAGCACAGGTATGAGCA
Source organism: Cyprinodon brontotheroides (assembly GCA_018398635.1). NCBI lineage: Eukaryota > Metazoa > Chordata > Actinopteri > Cyprinodontiformes > Cyprinodontidae > Cyprinodon > Cyprinodon brontotheroides. Next base: position 10,441,545 of record JAGKQL010000023.1, read on the forward strand.
CCATATACACCAATGGCAAACCATATTTGTTTTTTCTGCCAATCATCACACCTTTACCTCTGTAACCTTTAATAGGAAGTAAGTGGGAGCCTAAGGCACCCTCAAAGCCAATGTTAAGATATAATAGTTAATCAGTGTTCCTTACACCTTTTCCTAGAGCATATTGCACAACTCCCTAGGAATCCATCTGAAAGACACTTTTGTAAGATCCCAAAGCAGCATTGGTTTTACAGTGAACAGAAATGTTCATTATTTTTTCTTCACTTAGTAAGTTTTTTCTTATATGTTTGTTTTTGGGAGGGTTTTAAAGAGGCGCACTTCAGTTTATGGAAGATTAAAATGCAATAAACATGCATAATACAACTGCAACACAAGGGCCAGCAGTACCAACAAAGTCTCTGATGGATAATGACTAGAGGCCGTGTTAAAAATATTAATTTTGAGAAGCAATAAGTCAAGAGTATTATTATCTCAGAGCATTAGCCTTGAGACATAAAAGACTGGCAAATTAGTCAGAATAATTAAAGCTCATGTTTTTTTGGTTTGGTTTCAAAGCCTAGGTAAACTTACTAGGAAATTGCAGGTGAAGATATGCGACATGGCAATGTTGAAGGAAAACAGAAAGTAAAATTTAATACATCGCTGCTCATTGGAAAAATCTAGAAAAAAGCAAAGACAACCATAGAGCTCCAAAAGTGGCAGGGCTGAAATGACAAAGAGATAAGTAATCAGTGGTGATTTGGATGAGCTGTGACAAAACCAAAGCAGGGAAGCTGAGGAATACAGACAAATAAACACGAAACATGTTGAGACACAAAGAAACAATTAAAGAAGAGGAAAATATAAAAAATAAAACAGAAATAATAGCATACAAGAAAAACAGAATACAAGAATAGACCAGGCCACTAAGCACAAAAGCAGGAACCTAAATTGCAATACCAATAAATAAATACACAGAAAAAAATTGTAAACAAAAAGAAGTCAGAACTCAAATACGTCAGAATTGTCATAACCACAATGTTGTTACCTATTAATTAATTTGCAGAAAATAATGCCACACAGTTATTGAAAGTCCCAAAGCAACATGTTGAAAAACCAAGGGTAAATGATTTTGTCTAAGATTCACACAGGTACATGTTAAGACAATCATAATCTTCAAGCTCAACAATACACAGAGCTGGAGTACTTTTCACTCATCTCTTGAATTTGTTCCAGAAATGTTACATGCATCTGTTGCTGCCTTCATGATATATGGTCCCCACATGTTTGTCAGTTTACTATTAATAGCTTGTTTGGCAATGAGCTTAATTGATTTCCTCGTGAGCTAATTGATTGCAAAGCAACAAGGAGATTTGTTTTGGAAAGTAAATCTAGATGATTGCCTAGGAGATTAACAACAAAGATAAACAAAGGGGGGAGGAAAAAAGAATATTTGCTCATTCTGCTAATTAAGACTGATAGTTTGACCTCAGTATCTCAATGAGTTTTACTCCTTGTGACATGTATTGTCTTATTTTGCAAACATATTGACATGAATTTGAAAGTGTTCAGATTGTTACTAACTCTCAATATTTTTTTATGTTTATTTAGTCATCTGTCTTCCTCTTTCCAGAGTTCCTAGAGTGCGAGCGGAGCAGGCGCCAGCCGATGCCGCGCAGCAACCGAATCCAAAGGGGAAATCCAAAGCTGAAGTCAGAAGACAGGTTCAGAAGCCGGAAGAATCCAGGAATGAATCCAAAACAGAACTGACAAACAGAGCAGGCAGGGGCAAGGCGAAACTTGGGATCCACAGGGCAGAAACAGGACACAATCAGGAAAACAGAACAGACTAAAGAGTGCTGGAGTTAGTCTCACCCAAACAGGTGGAAATGATTGGCGTTACTCAGCCGCAGAACCAATTAGACAGGGGAGCAACGAGAAAACCATCAGCACCAAGACATGTGTTGCCTTTTGCATCTCTGCTTCATTCCCTATCTCTGCCTCTGTCTCCTTGAACTCCAGGCGGCCTCGGCAGATGGCTGCTCACACTGTGTCTATTCTGCTGGAGGTTTCCTCCTGTTAAAAGTGAGGTTTTCCTCTCTACTGTCGCTGCAAGCATGCTTAGTGTGAGGGGTTGCCTTTGAGTCAATCAGTCGATTGCAATCAACAGGTTTTCCTTAGATAGAAAACTTTGAATCAATTTGGCTGTATGATCTGGTGAGTGATAAAGTGCCTTGATATCACATATGTTGTAAACTGGCACTATATAAATAAACCGAATTGAATTGAAATTGAATTCAATCTATTTGTCAAGTCAGAGGGGAATTGTGGCCGTATCTCATTCATATACCAGGAAGATTGAACCAAGGCATATTTGACCAATTATTTAGTAAAATAATTGGTCAAATATGCCTTGCTAAACTTCATAAAACTGAATTAAATGTGTTCTAAAATCTGTTTGGTTGGACGATAATGCCGCGCATTAATCCGGTGTTGTGCCGGCTCTCTGACATGATCTTTCTTCTCTGGAGCAGCAGGAAACTGCCTGTCAGTCTCTAAGAGAACTCCCTGATGAGGCTTTAGCCTTTATGCATTTAGGCAACCAGCAAGAAACTAGTACCCTGATTAAATAACAAGCAAAAATCTGTCACTTCAAGTGAGGCTGGCCTTTTATAGGGTATATGAAGAAGGGGCAGGACAGGGACAGATCATAAAGCTTGCTGCTAAATGCTGATAGGCTAAATACCCTTAAAGATTTGATTGAGTTCATTCAGACAAATGGGGGATTTTTCTCATGGAACTCATAAGGGAAGGAAAGAAACAATAATTCAGCCGGTATATGGCAAACATTTCTGGTTTATGAGAAGCCATTTTAAATAGGGAGTGGTTATTTCACCAAGAAAAATCTCATTCCCGCACATAATCCCAGAATGAAGAAATAGACCATTATATAATTGATTGATACATTGTTTTTGTGGTCTTGCTTATGTGGGAAAAACAACTAGGAAACTAAAACAGAGGATGAGTTACCACAAAAGTTCCAAATATAGAAATGACAGTGCTGTACATTTTAGCGATACACATCAAGCAATCTCCTCATTACGTTTTTGTGGTATGGAACAGGTAAACCTGCCACCTGGAGAAGGGGACAATGTCAAGCAATTAAAGCAGCTTGAAGCTAACAGGATTCACATCCTTCAAACATTGGCTCCAAAAGGTGTGAATGATGAATTGCTATTAAGTATGTTTCTTTGATGGGCAACTATGCATTTTTGTATGTTAAGGATTTGTAAGTTATTATGTTTCAGAAAAGATAATATGAACTCTGTATTGTATATAAAATTTTTTTATAGATTTTTGATGATCGATGTTTTTGAAGATTAATCTAAGTTTTGATTATTCGTCTTCTCTGATGATTTCTGTTCTATATTTGTAATTTGTCCTTACATATTGGCTATGTTCTTTGTTGTTTGTTCTCAATCATCTAATGACCCATTTGTTCCTTCTGGGTTTGCATGTGGAAATGAAATTTGTTGGTAAAATGACCATTCCCTATTTATCTAGCAAGTTCGACAGTGTGCAAAAGTCCTCTTTAAAGTTTGTAGTTTTTATGGTGAAATTGGGAAATTTTGTTAAAATCAGTTCTAGTAGGAGACAGCTTTGTTACTAGATTTAATATGAATATACAGACTGACCTACAGTACTGATCTTTGTATGAGTTTCCCAATAAAGAGTAGATGCTACTGTTACGTGAAGGTTTGTTAACCTGCTAATATTATACACTACTGCCAAAAGTGCTCACCTGTCTAGTCTCGCATAATAATCCATAAGGGTTATTATGCGAGATAACGTTGGTCAAGCCTTTGCTGCCCAAAACACCTTTAACTTTTCTGTAAAGGACGTCAACAAAGTTTCAGAGTTTGTTTATGGAATTTTTTTAACATTCTTCATGGAGCACATTTATGAGGTCACACTATGATGTTTGATGAGAATGCCTGGCTCATTCTCTGCTCTGATTCATCCCAAAGGTGTTCTATCGAGTAGAGCTCAGAATTCTGTGCAGGCCATTTAAATTCATCCACACCAGACTTTGCTGTCCATAGCATCTTTATGGACCTTGCTTTATGCACTAGTGAAAAGAGAGAGAAAGGGGTCAGCTGTAAGCCGTTACCACAAAGTTAGGAGCATGGAATTGTCCAAAATGACTTAGTATGCTGAAACATTCAGAGTTCCTTTGATTGAAATTAAGCGACCATCCCAGCTTCTCGAAAACAACTCTACAAAATAATCACCCCTCCACCAAACTTTACATGTGCCTCAAAGCAGACAGACAAGTAGTGGAGTCCTTGGGACCAGACTCATCAGACTCATCCATCAGATTTCAAGATAGAAAAGAGTTATTTGTAGCTCCAGAAAGTGACCTCCACCCTCCCTGATACACACCAATTGACATGAATTGCGGAGATCCAGTTTAGTAAAAACCTTAGCTCCCTGAATCTGATCAAATGCGGTGTTAATCAGGGGAATAGGGTACCAATTCTTAACCGTAATGTTATTGAGCGACAAACCATAATCTACTGCCACACTAGTGCCAAGTAATAAACCAAGCCTCCCACATTCTCTATTCCTGCTCCAAATGAGGTCACGGTTTGGCATGGTGGGGTCTTCCTTCTTTTTTAGTTATTTAGGATTAAGTGTTTTGTAAATATTTTCTCAAAATACCATTTTTGGTCTTTTGAAAGACAATTTATTCTCAAGTTTCAAAACTGTTTTCTCAATTGTAGGAAAAATTGTCAATTTATTATTGTCAATTGTCAATATCTCTGTATGTGAAAAATGTAGGTTTCTTTTGTTTAATATTTAAAATATATATATATATATA
>JAGKQL010000023.1:10471405-10507697 GCA_018398635.1 Cyprinodon brontotheroides
TGGTCCTCTGACTCTTAAAGAGACATCGCCATTTTATGTATGTTACATTATGTTTAGCAGTATCTAACATAATAGATTGATCCACAACATGTTTTATTTCAAAGATTAAGGAGTGTATATTCCATTCTAAATCAAAGCACGTAATTACAAACAAGCTGACCTCTGATGCCAGTTGTTTTCATTACAATTAAAGGTTGTCAGAGTAATTGGAAAAAGTAGTGAAGTAAGAATACTTTCAAAGACTGTTTTTATGAATTGCATTGATGCATTTATGAGATCAGAATTGACATTATCAAAGCTACTTCTTCAAACTTAACATAATTGTGTCACTTGTGCAAATAAAAAAAAAATTGCATCTTATTTCTTTGAAACATTTGCCAATGCTTTGGTTCATCCATGCAAATGATTATGTACAATTACCTACAGTTTCCTAAATTTTGATTTGTTTATGTCATGTTGATCAAAATTTATTATAATGGATCTCTCTATTTTAGTGTCTTCACACATTTCACTTAAACTTTTTCTGAATCTGTTTGGATAAGTAGATATCTCCCAGGTGAATAATTACATTCTCTAACCAAGGGAAATGTTTAAAGTAACCCAACAGAACAGGAGCATATCGTTGGGTGCTGCTATGTCTAAGAATATTGTACTGGGGATTGTTTCCACTTCCTGCGCCAGGAAGTCGTTGCCTGCTGATCTTTTCTGACTATCCACTAGGGGCCCTCAAATGTCATATAATCAAGATTCTGCAGAGACTGGTCATCTGGGGCCACAGGTAAAGTCAGTTATGTACCCTGTACCCTGTAGTTGAAGAAGCTTTCTTATATCTACTGCAAAGAGCACATTCACTCCTGCATGGGAGAAGAAGTGCTGTAAAAATTCATATTCTTACTTTGGCTTTATAAACCATTTTCCATAGCTCCTATAGGTCCTATAGGTCAAAAGTTGTGTATGATGGTTGTCAACAGCTCAACTATCTCTTAGTAGACTGGTTATGTGATGACCAGGCCGCTGTTTGTCTTTTTGGGCAGTGTTCTTTCTGATGTGTTGGTTAGTGGTTCGGGGGCTCTCTAGGGAACTCTGCTTTCTCCTTTTTTCTTCACTTTGTGGACCACGATTTTCAATACATCACCAAGTCATGCCAATTAAAGACGTTTTTGGATGACTTAGCAGTTGTAGGGTGATAAGAGCGAGAGCACTGAGGACTGGTAGACCGGTTTGCAGACTGGACTGAGGAACCACTTGAGGCTAAACACCAACAAGACTAGAGATATCATGGTTGACTTCACAACGAAGAAGACATGTTTGCAACCACTACAGGTAATGGTCGAAGTGGAGATAGTGGAGCACTATAAATTCAGGGATTGACAACAGACTGGACTGAACACTGTCAAACAAACTGATTCAGGGATTCCTTCCTGGTAAATGTTATTACCCGTACAGTAACTCCCTCTTGGTGCACTTCCATCAATTGAATTCAACTCAATTCGGTTTATTTATATAGCGCCAATTCATAACACGAGACCTCAAGGCACTTTACAGTTCACTGGAACGCCGGATCAGAAGTCGCATCTTTTTTTTAAAAGATTTATCTGGTCAGTTTATGATCTTTGTCTGGTTTATTTTATGTTTGATTTAATTTTGGTTTTTGGGCATCTGGAATCTGCCCTTTTTGAGGTGGGGATCTGTCATGATCGCAACCCCGGTAGCTTCTCTGATTACTTACTTCATTCACCTGCTGTTCCCTCCCCGCTCTTTAATTATCATTTATCTTATTAACCTGCTTCCTCTGCTATATATATATATACGGCTCAGCCCAGCTATCGGGTCCAGATCACTATTCTTTGTTTATACGTTTGTATTTTTGTTACATATTTTTGTATTGTTAGTTAATGTGTGGTATGTTTTCGTGTCAGTTATTTATGTTTAAAGCTTTAGTTATGTTCCTTGTTCATGTCCTGACTCTTGAAATCCAGTTGATTGAGTGGGTTTGGTGTTTGTCTCCTGATCGTGTCCCGGTTCTTCTCCTCTAAGTCCTCAGGCTTTTGGCTCAGTGTGCGGGGAGAGCGCAGGTTCTGGTCCTTCTCCGTGGAGCCCTCAGGGTTTTGGCTCAGTGTGCGGGGGGAGCACAGGTTCTGGTCGTTTTCCGTGGAGCCCTCAGGGTTTCGGTTCGGAACGCAGGGAAGGTCACTTTTAATTCCCTTCAGCCTGGCTCCAAGGTGGAGACCAGTTTAAAGTTCAACATTTATCCTGGTACCATGTCCTGTCTATGTTCTTCTCTACCACTGAGCTTGCCTGTCTTCATCAGCGCATGTCTGTCTGAGCTCGCTGCCTGACTCATAAAACTCTGAACCTGCCTTCACATTCTGAGGATTCCTGGAATGCTGCATCTGTCTGTTCCTGTTTGGATTGGAACCCCTGGTTGGGCTACGGACTCCACAGGATTGCTCTCCTGGCTGCTAACTCGGGTTGCTGCATCGGGGACACTATGGATGGCTCTGAGCCACATCTTTGATGTGATTGGCATTCCATTGGCTGGATCTTGCCTTCCTTGGAGAGGATAGACCGAGCTGTTAAACCAGGTAAGTGACTCACTCGAATAATCATCTCCTGTCAGATGATCGAGGGCACTAACCTGTGTTTCCCCCTCCAGAGTGTTAGTGATTGGGCAGTGCTCCCCCCCCGTACAGCCACTGCAGTCCGCTTATCTTCAGCAGCCTGCGTCTCGCTCTGTTTTATTCTTTTCTGTTATTAAGCATTCTTAATCTTCCCATTATCTGACCCGCCTTGAATACTGAGTCCATCGTTTCCGTTTATGACAGAAAATACTTTTATGCTTTTTCTAATCAGCTCTGAAATAGCAAACTTTTTCCTCACATGACTCATCAACTGTATCTGTGGTCTGCTCTTTCCTGATGTTTCTATTATGCTGGTATTGGCTGTAAGCAACACTTCTCTTACTAAATGACATTTTAACATAAAACAACTTGCCTGATAGCAACAGATTCATTAACGCTTTCCTCTGTTACTGATCTGCGGTCCATGCTAGATTGCAGCCTCTACTTCATATTTATTACAGCCATGCGTGACAATGTAATGTGGACACATAGTGCTTATAATCATCACTGCTCTCTCTGCACAGATAATGAACTTTATTCATTACATAGCAATTTAGATTGTAGATTTTATATAGCAATTTAGATTGTAGATTTTATATAGCAATTTACATTGTAGATTTTATATCTGTGTATGTAATTCTGTTTCCCAATAACTTCCCAATTCTGACATTAATAAATTGCATTTAATTTTCATTGAAGACATATTCCCATTATTGGGCCATACAATATGGAGTGTCTTGTCACCTTTTTTAGACATTCTCTAAAGGGATCAGCAGGAATCAGACTGGAGATTACTTGTTGAAGCAAATAATGGTTTAGGACAGTGTCAGTTTCCATCGCTCCAACATCATTAGGCCTGGTTTGCAACACACAACATTATACAGATAGAGTTACCCTAAACCTACTTCTCATTTCTTAAAGAAGTTTTTTTTTTTCAGCACAGGGATTAAAAGTATATAACAATCATGCTTCCATGTGTCCAGTGTATGATGAAATCATAGCAGATGTCTGCAAAATTATGAATAAAACCCTCCCAAAGATTTTTTTCTTGGCTATCACAAGATTTTTATTGTTATGTGGTTGGGAACATGTGGCCCAGCAGACATGAACATAAGGCGGTGAAAAAAGACTGCGCTGTAATTCCTACAGCACTACATGTGCAGTTTTCCCTAGAGCCCTTTGTGCATGTTTCTACTCTTGATATGCACTGCTGTCTTTTCTTTGTAACGCAGTAGCATGGTTTAAAAAAATCAAGATTAAGTATCTTGCATTCAAGATGTCACATGCCCTTAGGTGTTGGTTCAAAATTACAATCGTCGTCATCAAAATGAAGCCATAGTTTACTCTAGAATATGTTTTACTGACAACTCAACTAAGCAGTTTAACTATCATATCTGTATACAATCACGGTAGGCCTTGTTCTTCTGATTGAACCAGCATGTTCACTGGTACTGTAGATATATTCACCATTCAGAGATACATCCAAGACATTAATAAGATTGTGGCTTTGGCAGGAAATATATCAGGTTTAAATGCATGGTTGATTTATTTTGAGAAACACACTCACTCTGATGAATGATTTGAGAAACTTCTAAAAAAAATTTAGAAAAACTATAAAGGTCAAAAAAGTTCGAAAAAAGGCCATCCAAGTGCTAAGTAGGCTTTATAGACTTACACTAAAGTCTATTTGTTTAATGTGTGAACAGGGCAAATAGTTTCTAGTAGTAAAATATGCAGTTTATGTATATACTTCTACTTGATCTTTAAATGAAGTCTGACTCAAACAGAAACTGTGTGTCACTTCAGAGTGTTTTTCAGGATTAAAATGCCAATTGTTAGCCAGTCGATCTGCGTTTGAAAAACACTCGTTAACCCACTAATTTCCGTGGGAAAGAGGCTTATATAAGCTTTTAAAAATATCTTTAAAATAGATTTTTTATTTGACCCTTTACCACTAAAACATGGTTTAATTAGCAGACTAACAGCTCAGCAGCTGGAGCTTATTTTTCCTGAATTTAATTTGGATCATAAGTTCCTGCCCAGTTTTTATGGATGTGAAGTCAAGCACGTCCATTTTGAATTGGTCAAACCTAGCAAACAATCAAAGCGTTATGCTCAAGATGGATTTTGTGGATACTCAGAAGTACTCCAGAAATGGTGAAAAGGTAAAATAAAACAAAAACCTTGTGAAGTATAAGCACGAGCTACGAGGACGAGCAGAAGAGTGCTGCCGTTCTGTGTTTTGGCTGCAGGTGGCAGTATCATTAGAAAACCCTCAATGTCTCTTTAATTAATTATGTAATTGTTTAAATGTAACTAGTTACTATCTACCTCTGATTATATTAAAAAATATCAGAACTAAAGGAGATGAATACAAATGACAGATTTTTATTTGTGGACGAAAATTAAAATGTTGTTTTTCTTCCACTCATTTGCTTCTTTGTTGTTATATCACACCAAATGTAATAGAAATCACCTAAATTATTTGTTTGTTAGGTGACAAAAAGTGAAATGTTTCAGTCAGTATGAATTTTAAATTAATGTTCCTCAGTATCCTTCCCTGCACCGCTTTTGTTTGTCTTGATTTATCAGCGCTTTTTATTTATGCGGTAAAGCTTATTTTGTTCATTAAATGCCAAAGTCAAGGTTGCCTGTTTCTCCATACTTTATTACCAAACCTCTGCCAGGCAAGATAAAGGGTTAGGATGGAATCCCAAGACAGTATCAAAGACCTAAAGGGGTGAACAAGATAAAAGAAGATTTTGGCTGATCAATCCTAGCCTGCTCACAGGAGAAACTGATTTTTCTATTGCTTGTTTGGCAAGCTGTGGCAGTACGCAACATGTTACTGAATGACCCTTCCACCAGCTGCCAATGCCTCAGGAAAGCAGCAACTGTTCTTGCTAGTCTACGAGTGTGAAAGAAAGAGCATGAGCACAGTTTCCTTCTCTGTTTATTGATATTCTGCTTCTCTAAATACAGACTAATCCATCTAGCTGTCACACTTACCATCTGAATGCACACTTACAGGCATACAAAACACAAAACCCCTCAAACCCTAAGTTGAAAACGAATGAAGAGAGATTTCAAAGGAGAAGAAAAAGGAATGAGGATTGCAAAGGTTAAAAGGGAAAATGAAAGATGGAAAATAAAGAAATAAAAAAAAACTGAATCAAATGGTAGAAAAAAATACTTTAGAGCTTTATTGAAATCACAATGGAGAAATTAATTTGTGACATCAGCTCTTATGAACAAACAGGACGTGCACAAAGGAGAAAAATGTGCATGAAGTATATACAGCGCATCCAGATATACATACATTGGATGGGAAAAAATAAGAAGGTGAGTTATATACAGTAAGGATTTAAGGTATCCGATGTTCAGTAAAGTGGTAGCAGGTTAAAATAATTAAAAAATATATAAGAAGGGAGGAAATAACGTCTGCTCTCTTCTCAATGTTACAGACTGCAGCTTTAATGTTATTTTTCCTCTTATCTACAAACACTGTTGGACACATTTTCTACTTTTTTTATTCCCAGAAACTCTTTTTACAGTATGTATTACCTTACCTCAGTTAAGTTGTCTAAATGGTTTCCATTCTTTAAATTATAAAAATGCACAACAATGACTTAAAGTTATTCCGGCTGACAAATACCAGACATTTGTTTGTAATTATGCTTTTGTTTTTTTTTTCCTTATTTTTCATTTATTTATTTTTTTGTAAATCTTCTGAAGCTTTTGCATTGTCCACCAGAATAATTTTGAGTAAAATAAAGGGTTTGCATGTGTTTAAAAAAAATACAGAAGGACAGAATGACACATAGATAGAAAAAAAACCAAAAATAAATGTGACTGTCAGTTTTAGGTTTCAATTAATTTTACTGATATGTTTCTTATACTATAGTCTTCACTGACATTACAGTAACACTAATGCAATTTCAATAAAGAATTTTGTTTTATTGAGCAATTTCGTTTTCAATAAAATGTAGATAAGAGCACATATAAATTCATATATATGTATGTTTACATGTTTAAATATTAAGCTGTGCAAGGCCTCTACTTAGGTTGTATACAGTACACAGGATCCATACAGTATCCAGGTACATGTTTCTGTAAAAAACTAATTCAGTTTTAAAACATTTCACACCAGCTGATGCCTCTCCTTTAAGTATCCTTCCTCCTTTTTCTCTCTATGTCCTGTACTTTCATACTGTACCTCTACCCATAGAAAAGTCATTTTCCAATGATGTGATTTCTTGTCCATCTCTTCTCCCCTCTCTTTATATAGGCTCTACACTTGTGTTTCGCTCGCTGCTTTTCTTTTCTGTTTATCTCAGCTTCTTTCTCCTCATAGTTCCTGTTTCCACTCCGTCTGTCAATGTCTCTGTGTCATTGTCTCAACTTTGCGGTTTCCTTTTTTCTCCTGCTTGCTAATTCTATTAACAAGATGCCATCTTCCCAATTAAGCCTTCCAATTACATCTCCGCTCTTGGTCCGAATTAGAGCTGGTACCCATTTGAGAGAGGTTTCTCTTTGTGTAGGATGTTAAATTAAAACAGACTCGCAGCTTGGTATGATAAGGCCTGCTCATCATTAGAAAAAAATGTGAAATTGTGTTTTTGAATGTGTCTGCCTCCTGTTTTAGCTCCTGAGGCTTCAACCAAAAAAAACATGCTTTGGTTGCAAAATAAGAATATGAAATCTGTAAAGAGCTTGATAAAATTAACTGTTAAATTAAAAAAAAGGCATATTGTAAAATACATATACTGTCATGATCAGAACATGATATACTGCTCAGTCCCAGTGATCAGGGCCTGATTATTGAGTTTTGACTCTGTGCTGCTGACTAGACCAGTCATTGTTTTGAGTTTGACTTTGAGTTCATAGCTCTTGTTTTTTGTTCATGTTTCCTCATTCTCGCAGGCTATAGTGTGGTGTGGAGAGGGTTTTCAGTAGTGATGGTGAGAGGAAGCCTCATGAGGCATCGAACCGTTTGGCTAGAAGTAGTAAACAATGATTAGTTCCGCACAGTTCTTAAAGGGGAGCGTCGATTTTTTTTGTATTGGATCCTTGATTTTTATGTTACTACATTATGTTCTACTCACCCATATGAGTTTTGTGTCATTTGGAGCCGTTCTGAAGATATTCGGTTAGGTTATATCCAAATAATGTCTTCCTATGGGCTTAACGAAGTTTAAGGCACAAACTAAACTGTTAAGTAATTTATTCGTTATGGTACACCCAGCATTCATAACATGTAGGCTAAACACTACCCCCAGACATCCACGGTTTATATTTTTATATTTATATATTTTTTAAACAAAAGCGTGTGTAAGGCGTCATCCAGCTGGCTGGACTGGAGTTGTGACATGCAGCCTGGGCCACAGGTGGCTACGCTCTACCCCTTATATTCATTCAACTAGCTAATCTGAATCGTTCAATTCCATTTCGAGAGATCGAGATCATCTGTGGTAGTAGCACTAGACATCTTCCAGGCATGTGAGTAAAACTAGCAGCAGTTCAGCAGACAAGAGGAATGAACGGTAGCAGGCACGCACGGGTGACGTCATACACGCCCCATGTCAACATCTCACCACCTACTGGTGAAGTTCATAACTACAGTTAGTAATCTCACTTTTTGCAATTGTTTTTTTTTTTCTTTTTAATTTCCAATTTCAGTTCCTTGGAAATTAAAATTGGTGAATATAATAAAATCTTTTGTAAGTTTTTTTTTTGTATGTAAAATGTCTTAGAAGAGAACAACCATTTAAAGTACACTGTTTTTTTTCCATTTTAGTGAAATAAGCTCAAGCAGACAGTGAAAGTGCTTGTCCAAATTGGGCAATAATAAGCAAAATGACAGGTGTTAGTCATATTTATTTAAACATTATTCAAACAGTTTTTCCACAGTTTTTGGTTTAAATTGGGTTCGAAATTATGTGTTTATAAAAGGGCAAACCAATACCAAATTAGTTCCATTAGCCAAAATAATTAAGTATTTTTGCAACTTTGAAAAGAAAGCAAAACTAGTTAACATTAATGTTACAACTGTAACTAGTGGTTTGCTTAGATTTTGATCATTACATTTCATTGTTTAATCTAACCAAACTAGTTTTAACCAACTAGATTGGTTGTTTTTCAACCAATCTATTCTTAGAATATATCTAAACTCCATCCAACTGACACCAATTCTCCTACAAACTCCCACATCTTGACTGAGTAGTGAGGCTGTTTATATGACTTCCAGTTCTCGTGCATTCTGAACTACTTCCTGAAGGCTTCAGACATCATTAATTTTGGCCCCCATCATCAATTTTTGGGGAAATGCCCCCTCTATTACTCGACACATGCCTCAAAGCCTTGGCCCATCTCATACCATCACTAGTTTTTAGTCTTGCCATAGTGTTCCTGATCATGTCCGGTCTCTTATCCACTGAGTGTCCACCTGTTTCTAGCTCAATGGAGGTAGCGAGTTTTGAAGTACCGTAGTTTTCCTGATATCATGTTCTGTTCTGCCTCTCTACTACTGAGTTTGCCTGTTGCCATTTGAATGTAATACCTGAACTCTCTGTTGGACTCTTAGAACCCTGAACCTGCCTGAACTCTTTTTGGATTCCTGGAACCCTGGATCTGCATGTTCCTGTTCTGAACCCCTGACCAGGCTACAGACTCCTGGATCTCAGAACTGTCCTGTTCTGAACTGTTTCCCTGACCTGGCTTGGACTCCTGCCTGTTTACTGGGGCTGCTGTGGTTGGGCGTCATCCGCTGCATCTTATTGGCAGCCCTCCGGCTGGATCCTGCATCACTCCAAGGAGTTGGACTGCACTGTTAAACCAGGTAAGTGACTCACATGGATAATCATCTTCCGTCAGATTATCATGTTCACTTACATGGGTTTTTCTCTCAAACCAGAATTGCAGGGATTCAAGTATTCTGGCCCCAGGCCGTGTTTCCAGCTTGTAGCGATTGGCCGATGGTAGAAAAAAAAACACTCGGAAATAAATTGACAGTAAATAAATTTTAAAAAGACAACCGAAATCCCTCTTGCGCTTTTCAGCCAATCGTAGCAAAGGAGCGCTGTGAAACTCACAGTATTAGCCAATGAAAAGAATAAGGGAAAGGAAAGCATGTACTTTCTCCTCTCATCTCGTTTTGCTCAATTCACCAGATAGATTGTGGAACAGTGCTGAAGTTCTACAGAGTAACCTTGTGCCGTTTATATGTGCTCCAGGAATGCTGAGCAGTAAAAACTGGATACAAAATGCCTGTGTCGAAAATGTTCAGGCTCAAAATTTTTTTCTTTTAATCCCTGGAATTTTCAGTTATAGGCAGTGTCCCGCTTCCCCTTGCAGCCGCTGCAGATCCACAGCTCTGCATTCTATTCTGATTTTCATAAACACTTTGAATCTTCCGACTGTCTGTCTCGCCTCAAATTCTGGGTCCTAAGTTCTGAGTTTCTAATCATATACAATGTATAGGTCATAAGTTATAAGCCCTCAATGGAGCTTGATTCAATTCTTGACCCTTGCAGACCCCTCCAAAAACTCGAACTTAACTGTTTGTTCTTTTTTTAATCTTTCTTCAAGACGTCACTTTTGTTCTGTAAAATAAAGCAGAGATCACGGAGTCAAAAATAAAGAAGAAAGTAATTTTTGAACATGTAAAACTTTAGAAATTAAACTACAGTATCACAGCCCTTTTGAACTTGTCCCACCAGGAAAATGCCTTCCATTGTGTGATAAAACAATGGTATATCTTTGAAACAACACTGCCTTCTAATTTGAGGGACAATGTAATGCATCATTATATGTATCATACTGTGATTCTTGCTGCATTTAAAGATAGTTTGCGGCTGTTTGTTCACACACATTTTTTTTTTAAACCAGCATTTATACTGTCTTCAATTTGAAGAAAAAACTTTGATTTGGGATAATGCTACTACTTGCTCTAAGTGCTGAGAGAAACTTTTTATTTTTAGCAAGACAAGTAGGTAATGTCTTCTGCTGAACCTGATGCATTGAAAGCCCTAAGATCATCTACCAATATGCCCTGAAATTAGTTTTTGCCAATAATTTGCTCCCACAAATTGTGCTCTGCAATTACATGTGATTTTCTTCAAAAAAAGCAGGCAAAGAGATTACAAAGAAAAATCCCTAAGATTAACTTAAAATAAAGTTAATCAAAAATACATTGATTATTGATATGGAAAGATTGAATGTAGAGTTACTTATACAAAAGACCTAGATCTAAAAGAGCTATAAGTTACCCCTTAATGAAGCAGTACTCTGTGTGCCTCAAACTCATGTTGAAGGTCAACATGAGCTACTTCTGTTCATATTAATTTTGCTACCCGGAATAAATAAATAGTCAATTTAACACAGTTTTTAACAAATGACTTTTTCGTAGCAGTAAAAACTGTGAAAATCTTACATTATTTCTGTAAATAAAAAAAATAAAATAAAAAATAAAAAAAGAAACCTGAATGTTGGAACTGTAACTATACAGTCGTATGCCTCCATCACTTTTTTTTCACCAGTGCTTTTTGTTTTTTTTAATCACAGTGTTTTTATCACTGCTGCTTACCTTTATCAAGGCTGCACTTTAAAATATTAAAAAGGGTAGAGAGCTGTAATAAACAAAATTTCTTTTTGTATACACTTGTGTGTATAAAATGACAAAATAAAATCTGTCTAAATCTAAGTCTCTAAATAAAGCTGGGCTTTAAGTTCCTTTGTTCCTCTGTCTCTTCTAATAAATTACATAACTCTGAACAAAAGGTTAAACTACCTTTTTACGGTATAAATATCACAAACAGCTTACAACAAACAGGTCTTAGAATAGTGCAATAATTAATATCTGGCTATAATTCAGAATACAATACGTTATGTAGCCTACAGACCCACTAATTTCATGATCTGCAGTCTGTATCTTACAGATTGTGATTAATTTTATTTTAAGTGTCAACTGATTTAGAATAATCATCAAATTAAATATATAAATATGTATTTACTGAAAAAATAACCCAATTAGAGTAGAACCATGCCAAAACTGAATGACAAAAACCTACATTTTGCATTTAATTTCTGAAACCTTATTTTCCATAAATATTCTATATAGAACTCCAGAAATTATTTTTCTGTGCATTGGTTTTCAACACTTGCTTTTTCAATTTGAAAATACACTTTTCTTTAATATACATTATGAGTATCTTTTTTTAGATAATCAAATTAATTGTAAAAACTATGACGATGTTGACATATTGATAAAAGAGTATACAGCTGCTGCCATGACCTCCAGCAGTCATCAGGTTAGAAGCAGGTAACACCTGACCAGGCCACCAGTCTTTAAAGAATGTTAAATAAACATTGTGTTTATCGTTGTAAATAGTTAGAAAGGTTTGAGAAATGGTAGGGCATCTGACAGGAGCTGGGGACTTGTTAATGTTCATCTAAATGAAGTGATAATTAACTGAGCCTGCATCTTGTCAACACAGAAGACCCATAGGAGTGTACACTGAATGGTACAAGGCATAGTCTACCTTTCAACATTGATTACATTTAGTGTTTGTCAGAATCCAAGAGAAACCAGGAGCAGGTGCAGAGAGCTGATGAGAATCTGGCACGGTCACATGATGATGACTCAACAAAACACTCGGAGACAAGAAGAAAGAGGAAGTGAAGGGCAGGAGAAAATCATCAGCTAACTTATCTATCCCAATCTATGTGATAACTTTGTCAGAAGACTCAGTGGTAAAAAGAAAAAAAAAAGAAAAAAAGAAAAAGAGAATGGAACTAATTAAAACAATTTGTTAAAAACTAAATTTAATTGAGATGGCTGATAAAGACACTTTTATGAATTGCGTCAAGCCCGTGGATGTGTCAGAGCTACAGTACAAGCAAGGATAACAGCAGAAAAGCTTGGATAAAAAAGGGAGCCTGACAAAATGCAGCCCGCTTTAAAAAAAAGAAGTTAATTCATTAAAACTTCCAGGTTTCTCTGCAGTTACTTCAATAAGCCTGACATATCTGATGTGCAATTCAGCACATTTTCACCATCCGCTTCTTACAGCAGTAATGTGTCCTTCCATAACTAGATAAGAAAAAAACATACTTTTCATTTATTGATTCATCAAATATTAAGAATGGTAAGAGCATGCATGCATGTATGACTACTAAATTGATTGCTAATTGAATATTATCGGTTCCTGAATTTCATAGGGAAATGTTTATCAATCTTGTCTTACATCAGTGCAGCTTCAAGTTCTGTCTCAACCGAAAAACCTGAGCAAGAAATTACTTTTTTGTCAAGATTTAGAATAGAGGACCCAGTATTCAGGCATGACAGACAGTGGCGTAACTCAAAAAGCATTTATTATAAAACTGACGGGCTGCTATAGTGGCGACTAGGGCATATTAGGCAGCAAACTTCCGAGAGAGGAAGCACAGGTTAGTGACCACTTAAATCTAATGGAGGAAGATAATGAACATGAGTCATTAACCTGGTTTACAGCTGGTGGGCTGCTAACAAGATGAGGCGGGTGCCGCCCAGAGTGTCACAGGTGCTGCAGCCCCGGAGGACGGAGAATAAGCAGGAATCCAAAGTCAGGTCAGGCAAACAGATCAGAATAGGAAGGCTCAGATGTCCAGCAGTCAGAAGCCAGGTCGGGCAAAAAGATCAAAACAGGAAGGCTCATAGGTCCAATAGACCGAAGACAGTTCAGGCAAAGCGCACTGTCTTGATCTTGGCTATGATGGTTAGATTTGGGTCTTTTCTCCTATCTGCTTAGCTCCGCCCAGTGCTCTTTGTCATTCAACAGATTCACCTGTTCCTGCTTTCTATTTAAGCTGCCTGTTTCCATCCATCAGGTGTTAGATTATTTGGGGCGGGTGTGAGAGTTTTCTAGCTATCTGTAATTTCTGATAACCTTATCCTGAATAGTTTCCATCCCTGCATTTTTGAGATTTTGTTGCCTCTGTTCTGCTGTCTAGTCTGATCTGTTTTCGGACTGTTACGTGGATTCTGCCTGCTAACATCCTTGGACCTGTCTTCTGACCCTGGCTTGGATATCCCTTCAGCACCTCTTTGGACTTCTTATCTTCTGGCTTGGAAACCTGTTCCTGCTTTGACTCTGCCTTTGGATTATCCCTCCAGATTCTTCTGCTCCTCTGCCTGCTCTGGCTTCTGCTCATCAGTGCTCTGTTTCTCTCCTGGACCTCTGGAATCGGCTTCCGCCGCAAGCTACGGAGAAACACTCCCTCTTGACTGCATTCTGTTTTCTGGGCTCAGACTGAACTTTACCAGGTTAGTGACTCACATGCTCATTAGCATTTTCCGTCTGCTTGAATTCTGGGTCCTATGTTCTGAGCATCTGATATGTTCAGACGGGAACAGACAGGCTCAGAGGTTGAGAGGCAGAACAGGTCAGGAACAGGTACTCAGAAACACTATGCTAAAATGGCCGCTCACACTGAGCCTGGTTCTGCTGGAGGTTGCTTACTGTTAAAAGGGAGTTTGTCCACTGTCGCTACAGGCATGCTTAGTGTGAGGGATTGCATTCGAGTCAATGAGTTGATGCAATCAACTGGTTTTCCTTAGATGGAAAACTTTGAATCAATTTGACTGTACTGTAAAGTGCCTTAAAATGACGTATGGTTTGAATTGGCACTATATAAATAAACTGAATTGAATTTAATTAAAAACACTCTCACCGCTGGTACCAGAGAACAAAATAATCTGGCCCTGATAACTGGATGCAAGCTCCTTAAATAGAGGCAGGAGCAGGTGGATCACATGAGCTGTGATTAGAAACCGGGTAGAGTTAGACTGGTGAATGGAATGAGTAGTTAAGCCAGTCATAAGTGCTAAGATCATGACTCTTTAAGTTATTGAACCTAATGTAAAATAACTATAGAATAATTATTGTTTAACAAACATAGAGGGAAAAGATAAATAGCTTCATAGCTAAAATTGATGTAGTTATAATTGATCTAAAATGCTCAAAGATTAACAGCAACTGCAGAAGGATTGGTAAGAGATTTGAACATGTTTTTCAACAGGTTTGATACACTCACAACCCCTTTTGACAAACATATGTATAAAAAAAAACGTAGAAAATATCTTTCTACTTCAAGATATAAAGGAAGTTCAGTTATGAAAGAAGAAGCACAAAACCGGAATTGTTCACATAAAAGACCAATACTCTCATGAGCCCATTAAAATTTGGAATGAATTATGTCTCATGTGGTATCTGTGATAGTAATGACCAGAGAAACAAAAGGAGAAAACAATGTCGGGATCAGAGTCTTTGGCCCCAGCAGGGTCCACCCATTTGCTGCGGTACCATGCATCACTCTGCTATGGTAGTTTCAGCAGATGGCATTAATATTTTCAGAAAGACAAACCACAGCAGATGAGGCAGGCATGCCGTATACTGTAGGAGATAGAGAGTGGCAGAGAGGAACAGATGGCGTGCTTCATCTATTAGAGAGTAGAATTCAGTGGATCCTATAGAAAATCAAGTACAGTAGATGCAGAGAATACAAGTAGAAGCTAATTTAAAAAAAAGTATTTTCTAATCATGGGGAACACATTATACTTGAAGGATGCTTATACTTAAATGTCATTCTCATCATGAAACAAAAACAATTTATGCCTTATAGCTAT
This sequence comes from Cyprinodon brontotheroides, assembly GCA_018398635.1. NCBI lineage: Eukaryota > Metazoa > Chordata > Actinopteri > Cyprinodontiformes > Cyprinodontidae > Cyprinodon > Cyprinodon brontotheroides. The sequence continues at coordinate 10,486,691 of JAGKQL010000023.1, forward strand.
AGCCTTTCTGTACAGTATTTGATGTAATCCTGTTACAGATATCTTATAAAACAGTCACATTGACTGGAATCCCTGATAAAGATGTGTGAATAGCTTGTCTCCTGCAGTAGTATTGTATTTTAGATGTCTATGAAATATCAAATTAAATTATGTCTTCAAATGTGAAACTTTGAAAGCAGACTATTTCAGTATCAACCACATTCTAGTCATTCTTTTTTAAGTATTTTGTGATTTGATTAACAGTATACCAGCTTTCATAGAAATCTTATACAATACCTAATTAGGTGAGGTTGTGTTAGGGTATGTGGGGTTTTGCTGTTTTCCTGGTAAAAGTGAGCTCCCTGGTAACAGAGAGGATCTTTGCAGGTGGCTGGGCCAATCCGTGTTGCTGCACACCTGAGAAAATTTCTCAATCAAATGGTAAATGGCATGTACTTATATAGCACCTTTATTCAAGTCAGGAGACTTGACCAAAAGCTTTTTTTACACTACATTCATTCACACACACACAAGCTACATTGTAGGCAAGCTACATTGTAGCCACAGCTGCCCTGGGGCTAACTGACAGAAGCGTGGGCTAAAACGTACACTGGCGCCACCGGGCCCTCTGACCACCATCAGTAAACAATGCAGGTGAAGTGTCTTACCCAAGGACACAACAACACTGAAAGTTGGGGTCGGGGCTTGAACCGTCAACTCTTCGATTTCAGGGCAAACTCCTACATCCAACGCCACTATCGCCCCAGTGTCAATCAAGATGACAAGCTTGTATTTAAGGAGGCAAAGGATCATCTCTCTTCATCAGATGTTACTTCTGATGGTATTCCAACTTCTTCCTGATCAGTCTGCTTTCTCCCCTCAGATCAACCATAAAGTTTAACTGACATCCTGCAGTTATCCGCTTCCAGATTCTTCTTGCTTTTTGGAAATAAAATGTTAAAATTCATTGCTTTGTTTGATTCTGCATGTGGGTCAAAAAGTACACACTAGCATTACAGCTTGTCCGTTTTCATCAAATATAAGTTGTGAGGGAGGAATTTACCAAGTTCTGGCATTATTTGCTTTATTTCTAGACTAAATATATTCAGATGTCAAAAGGTTGATTCAATGTAGCAATGTTGAACTTTGTACCACCTTCCTCCAGAAAGCTTTAGTAATCAAGAAATAGATCACTGCTTTACTATGTTTGTATTAATAGAGAATTTGAGTTTCTCCTATGATTAAATCGTCAAGTATGCTTATATCATCCTTTTTATTGACCATACAGCTTTGGGTATAATTTTAATTATCGACATTTAGTTCACAAAATTTTAATATCTAAATGTGTTTTTAGATTCTTAAAGGCAAGAGTATAGTTGAACAGATGCTAATTTAAATATTGTTTTGCTAACTCCAATTAAAATGGGTGACCTTACTATCTCTCAAACTTTTGAATTAAATTTAATATAGGTTTTTGTTACTGAACTTTACAAAACACGTTGTCTGAATACATCTTTAAAGATAAAATTAGAACATTTCTGATTTTATTTCAGACTGGTTTTAGTGGTTTTGGTATTTATGTTTCTGATGAGCTTTAGAGGGAGATTGTACTGTAATCTTGGAAGCTTTTATATGCTTTAATGCTGCCGTCAGCCAATTCTACTACCCTTTTTTTTTCTTTTAAAAAGCACCTGCTTTTCGTTTTGCTTGCATTGTTTATCAAGAACCATTAAGCACTGTTTTACAAAATAGAAAAGGGTTTGTTTATCTTTGCTTTTAGAAAATCCTTTGATTTATCATGCAAAACTGGTCAATCTGTTCAAAAAAGTAATCGTTTTCAAGGAATACTTATCTCTCAAGAGCTTCCAGGCAAATACAAATTATGCTCCTTTCTGAAAGACAGCAGTGATGTGTGAAAGCTTCGACATATTCGTGAAGAATCACAACTGGCTGTTCTTTTTAGGAAGAGCTAGACATTTATTAAGGTAATGAGATGTATGTTTTTCTTTTTTTCCCCTATAAAAATTAAATTTCTGCATTTGTTACAAAAAAAGACAGGTGGCTCTAATTTTTAGGGGGAATTATTTAACCTGCTTCATGATGTTCTTCCTCAGGTTTGGCATTAACCGGTATTAGAAATAATTAATAATATTAAGTCATGACATTGACAGTGTGGTCTTTTTCTCGTTGTTGGAAAACATTTTTTCCCTTTAACAACTTAAATAAAAATTTCTGTTATATTTGCACAGTCAATATCTTTTTAATGTGCAGAAACATTTAACAATAAATGGAAACAGATGAAACTGTAAGATGGCAGATATTTTTTAATAGCTTTTAATAGCAGATATTTTTTATTAGCTATTGTGCACAAGCAGACACCAATGGAGGTAAAGATTTGATCAAATGTAATGAACGAGTCATTATGAGGTCCCCTGAAAGTATTTAGATTGATCTTTAAAAAGTCTGTTTTCTAAAAAGTATTCCTAGTTTATCTTGATATTTGTAATTATCTACTCTTGTGCTGGAATTTCACACCCATTATCAGCCTTTTTTACCCGTGTTACTTTTAAGTGCCATGAAGAGGCCAGCCATGAGTGAGAATCAGGCTCTTGGAAGGTAAGAGGCCTTAAGAGGCTGCCTCCACTGAGAGGCATGTGGAGTAGTACAAGCTGGTCTCATAACATGAGCTGCGGGTGTTCTCGATGGGTAATACGGACACACTGAGAGAAAAACTGTGAGAGCTGTGACAGTGTGTGTGCTGTACTTAAATTATAGGAATTTATACCTCACTAGAGGACAATGACCTACAGAGAAGCACTGAGGACATCAAGAGAGCCGCTGTGATCTGAAATACGTACGGACAGATTTTTTTAATTTGTTGCCAAAATTGGATGTGGGTTGGAACTACTAACAGCTACAGTTGTTGTTGCTTCTGGTTTGTCAGCATGAAAACCAAAAACATTGTTTTTGTTGTTGTTTGTGTTGCATTATGATGTGGTATAGATCAGATAACCATGTTGTCATTTAAACATTGTGTAGATATATACTGTAGTTGGCAATTTTGTTTTTGTTGCCCACTGATCAAGTTAATTGGCTTCTTACTTTTGACTTGCTTTGCATTCCACTGTTGATCTCCAACCCTGCAGAATTTCTCTTTTTTGTGTGTGTTCATGCCTAATGGAGATCTCCATTGTTTAGTATTTCAGTTGACCAGTCTGCTTGTGGGTTATATTAGCTCTGTTTAACTTCCCAGGCCCTCAGCAAATACATCTTAGAGGGCATAAGTTGGAACTGAACCGCAATTGGCTATCCTTAGTCTGAGTGTGTTTAGCAGCTGTATTATACAGAGACTATAAAGATATTACTGTACCTCATGTGTAAAAAGTAAAGGTAAATAATCTGTTCTGGTTCTTTTTCTGGCTTTGTTATGATCTTACATTCTGGACTTTTTGGTTCTGTTAAATTTTCATTTTGGGTTTTAAGTTATAATTTTCAGATTTATATAATTTTTTTCATTCTTAGTTTTACTTTTCCTTGTTAATTATTTTCAGCATTTTTCAAATGATTTATTCCTTGGTCTGGTTTTAGTCATTTTTAGGTTAGGTTTGGGTTATGTTTTCCAGTTGTCTCCAGTCCCTTCTCTCATCTAGTTTTTTCTTTGGCCATTCCTTATTTTGTAGTCATTAGTTCTACTTCCCTTTAAACGTATTGAAGTGCTTTTCCACTTGCCTTTAGATCCTGTTGTTTCCCCTTATTCTCTGCTGCCCCCTAGTGTTCTTTCATTTTCCCTTAGCTCCTTCTAGTTACTTCTGTCTAATCCTGCTCCCTATCAGCTATTTAGCTCTCCCATTTTTTCTGTGTCCAATATATACGCCTTCTGTTCAGTTACTCATTGCTGGATCCACATCATTCTTTGGGTTTGTTTCTCCTAGTTGTTTGGTTCCTGAGTTTCTGTCGGTCATTTCTGGACTATGGAATCTATAATTTTACTTCTTGATTAAATTTGGTAAGAAATCTCTGCCTCTTCAGCTCTGCATTTGGGTACACAAGAAAATCCACTAACCTCCTCAGGCTTACAGTTTTCATTTTTGGTTTATAGTATTTGTATTTTACCAAACATTTCCCTCTTTAAAAGGTTTCATTTTCTACCTGCAGTCTTTTAGAAATTATTGCAGTTGTGGTTTAAATCGTTTTTCTTTTCTGCAGCCGTGACAAAAACCAATCTAAGTTTATCAGGATCCAATAACGTAACAAATGCAGCTTTGCTTGCTAACTAATTTTGCAAACACATTAGTAGTTTACTTTTATAATAGGCCTATGTTTAAATGTCCAGTTGAATTATCCCATGCCTGAGTCATTTAGCTTAAATCTTATTTAATGGAATGTACCTCCACTTAGAGACCATGAGCTTGTTGACACTCTTTTAAGAAGCCTATAGAAGATATGTTCTGTGTCCTAATACATAAACATACAGTAGGTGACTTACTGTACGATTATGAGTTAGCAGTTTTCAACCTTCAGCAGCCATTCTTTATTATGCATGCAGAGGAATTGAGAAAATGCAATACCTTTTTGTTGAATCATCAATTACCTGGGATTAACTCTATATGTGGGTTGTTGATTTGATTCACTTTCTACAGCCAGAAGTGGTTACTGCTAAAACAAGAACTTAATTTTAGAGAGCCTGTTTGTCAACAGGAAATTGACCGAAGCTCTGCAAAACAACCCAATATGCAAATCAGGAAGAAGCAATAAGTAATAATAACACCTATTGCTTCAAAATCAGAGCTACATACAACCCTTTCAGCCCACCCCCCATCTATTGGTGACAAAGGATAATGACTTTAATTAATTAACTGAGCACGCTTAACTAGTCATGTTAATTTAATAAACCTATCAGAGGTGGCAAATACACTATCAATCTTGTGAGCTGAAATAAACTCACAGACCTGAATACAAATAATTTATTGGAGGAAATCATCAGTATAAATCCATTTTCTATGTGAATGTTTTAAAATTCATGACTTCTATTTTCTTTTTTTTTCTTTTTTTCCATTATCCTCTTTTTTTATTTCTGTGTAATTTTAAGTTACAAATAAACTCAATATATACATATGTTATACTTCTTATCCCTATAGTGATTCTGAAAGTGTTTAAATATTGTGGGAAAACTGTTTTGAAATTTTTATGGTACTTTGACATACTGTTATTTGGGTAGATATTGGTATTAGATTAATAAGGGCGTATTTATTTTCTTTGTGGCTCATATTACCATTAAGATCCAAGATTATAATGCTCCATAAAACAAAAATAATCACAAACAGCTTCCTGGTTGTAGATATTACTTCTAGGCATGGGAAATGTATTTATAAAAGGAAAAAAGTACTAGCTGTGATTTACCATGTAGTCAGTAACCCCACACACAAACACATTATCATTTTTGAAGCATTGGCCTCTTCTGGCACATTCCAATCCAAGATTGAATGACCGAATGACTGAATGGGTCATACCATATTGAATTCCAGCATGGGGGAAGAACATGGAATCTGTTTTCTAATTTTTTGCAGTCTCTTTGCTTTTGCCTATTTTGTTAACCTTATCTAGTTATTAATCATTTGAGTTTATTCTTAAGTAACTGCGTCGAACATCGTTTGAACCAGGCTCAGATATTCAAAACAGTTTTTACTAGAAATATCTTATTACTATTTAGTGAATCTTTAAGTGGCCACTCTTCCACTTTACCTTTACTGTCTGCTCTCACAAAGATATATGTAGTTTAAAGGAATTAGAAGCAGGATGAGGAAATGAGACAAGTTACATGGCTGGTGCTTCTGGTAAGTGCAGTGAACAAACAAGCCTGCATGAAAGAGTGCAAAAACGTGGCCAGTCAGTTATCACAGCACTAAACTGGTGATGCTGTAACGCTGATTGTTTATTACAAGACCTCTGCACCACCCTTGTCAAAAAAGACTTGTTCTACTACTATTTGCATATCTAGTGACCATCAATGTATACTACTTTTTAAGGTGGGTTTTGGTAAATTTTGAGTGCACTACCTTAGCATCCACTAGACATTCAGACACCCATATAAAATGATGTAACCCCTATATAGTGCTTTATGTTGGGGATGTTTGGACACAGCCACTAATTAAAAATTATTTCCCTGACAGAAATTTAATGTTCAATAAAGCTAGTTTATATGACTTAGTGGCTGATATTAACTATAACGCATCTGACAACTTAAAGCTTTTAAATTAAATTGTTCATTACTGTCTCTAAATTCTTTAGGCTTGTTCTTTCTGACCCGTATTAGCACAAAGATTTTATAGCCATCTCTCATCAGGGACCAAAGTTTTTTCAAAGAGGCACTGATTTCTGATAGTTACCTCTGGGCTCTGTATCACATAGAAAATAAGAGCTATATTAGTAAATATTTATATTCATAACACTGTGGATTTCAGCAGATTACTTTAAATTATTCATTGACTGAGAAGATATGACAAAATGTATTCATGGGTGCACTAAAAAACGAGGAGGTGTTTATTTTTTCTTCATGTTTTGACAAAGAAAAAAGTTAAAATAAAAACTTTAGATTGTGTGGGAGATTCTCACTTAGCTCCAGCAGTCAATGGGCCAAACTCAGAGCAGACTCTGAATGGGTAGCCAGGCCCTTCTAGGGAAGCAGAGGAAAAAGAAAAATGCTCTGACATGAACAATTATGCCATGCTAATGGTGTTTGTGACTTTTCAAACCAAGGAACGTCTGCTGTAATGCAAAAGTATTGGAGGAAAACAAGGCAGCAGTCAATACTTATAAAGACATGGCTATTCACTTTAAACAGGGGTTGGGTGTACTAACTGAATAGGCATGAAGATACCATAAATCCACAGAAGCTCTGAAAATATACAGCTCAGGGTGGGACAATCTGTCAAGAGGACCTGTATACATCATGCAGCCCACAAATCTGAGCTTTACGATGTCCGAAGTTACACATGGGGGTTGCAGGTCATGCTTAGGGAATTCTTCTCTCCCAAAATGGAAACGCGGCGGTCAGCATAAATGAGAAGCTGCATCACAGATGCCCTCCATCCAATAACAATGAGCTTGAGGTATTTCACAAACTTAGAATGTGAAAAAAAAGTTTCAGTCAAACATATGCAGAACAGCTAGAGGCAGACAAAAATACCTGCATCTGTTTTTAAAGACAATGGGCCACCTAGAGTTTTGACTCCAGCTGACTGAATGGGAACACAACATAATTCTTTGTCTTTTGCTTTTGTAAAACAAGATTAGAAATGATGTAACTGTGATCTCATATTGCATTTACTTGTAAGATTTCTGAGAAAGATGTTAAATCATTTCAAGAAAAGCTCCAGGGTCTGTCAGTCCCTATTTTCACTCAAAATTTAAACAAATCTCTGCAGCCCGGTGAGGTTTCCTTGCGCATCAAACTTTCTACCATTCTTCCCAAGAAATATCATAACCATCAAGGGTTTAAATGACTACAGGCCTGTAGCCCTGACATTTATGATGATGAAATACTGAGTGACTAAAGCTTAAGCATTTGAAGGAGAAATAAGGCCACCTCCTGGACACCTGGAGCTGTCTTACCATGTTAACAGGTCGACAGATTATGCAGTCAACTTGGGATTACACTTCAGCACTCCCAAGACCACCTAGAGATGTAGACCCAGATCCTATTTGTAGACCTAGGTGCAACCTTTAAAAGGATAAATAAAGAAGAAGAGAGCAGCCCAGCAGAGACACCAGAACCAGGAACCCTGATCAACAATCAGAACCAACACACTGGATCTATTTAGCTTTACACAACTCTGCAGACGATCCAGGACCAACCCAAACTCCAGTATGTAGTGGCTGGTGGTGCATGGTCACTTGGACTCTGTGGAGGAGAGTTCTGGTTTTTGGGGAGACACTGTAGAAAGACAGAACACCTGCTCCTTGATCCCAGGTCCTCTCCTACTCTGGAGGAACCAGGACCTGAGATGGAGATCCAGATGTCGTTTTGACCAAATTTATAACCATCTTGGGAACAATTTAATGCCCATGATTTTTCATTATGTCCAAATCACATTCATTCCCCATCCTGTTCTGCTGATATTTTTGTATGCTACTGCTACATAAACCTCCCCCTCCTCCACCTCCCAGTAACAACATCCAGTCCAGACTCTCTCTATTCAAGAACCTGAGACCAATCGGTGAGAATCTGTCTGGATGACTAGAATAAGACTGAGGTTGTTTCTTCCATGTCACCTTCCTGTTTCCCTCTGATAGTAACAGATTTTGTGTGCTGTGTTTGGATCCAGTGTGATCTGACATGAATATCGTAATAACCCAGCTCTGCTCTCTGGTTCTGGTTCTGCCTCAGTCAGTGTCAGGGAGATCTTTGTCCATGTGTCTCTCAGGACGTCCTGTAGTTTGTCTCTGAGCTCTGACACAGCTGCTGTCACATCCTCCCAGCGTCTCAGGGGACGGATGTCGATGCCGGCTGAGGGTGTAGATTCCCTGAGGTCTGACAGTGAGGGGTAGCTGTGGAGAAACCGGTTGTGATCCTCTGTGTCTGAGAGCTGCTCCAGCTCAGCGTTTTTCCTCTTCAGCTCACTGATCTCCTGCTCCAGCCTCTCCTGAAGCTTTTTGACTCGACTGACTTCAGCTTCCTGCTGGGATCTGATCTGCTGCTTCATATCAGACCTACTTTTCTGGATGAGTCGGATCAGCTCAGTGAAGATCTTCTCACTGTCCTCCACTGTTTTCTCAGCAGAGCGATTGATTGCTGCCACCTCCTGCTGAAGCAGCTTCACATCTCTCTCTCTGTCCTGGACTCTCTGCTGGATTATTCCTTGTCTCTCCTGCAACTCTCTCTGCCTCTCACTCCTTTCTGCTGCAGCTGAGACTGTGTCATGGCCTTTATGTCTATCCATGGAGCAGAGATAACAGATAGACTTCTGATCAGTACGGCAGAACATCTTCATCACCTCATCATGATGAGAGCAGATGTTCTCCTGGAGGTTCTTGGACGGCTCCACCAGGTGGTGTTTCCTTAATGGAGCTGAATTCTTGTGAGGCTGAAGGTGTTTTTCACAATAAGAGGCCAGACAGACTAAACAGGACTTGAGGGCTTTCAGTTTCCTTCCAGTGCAAACATCACAGGCCACATCTTCAGCTCCAGCATAGTAGTGGTCAGCAGGAGCAGTTTGGAGTCCAGTTCTCTTCAACTGCTCTACTAAAGCTGCTAACATGGTGTTCTTCTGCAGTTTAGGCCTCCGTACAAAAGTTGTCCTGCACTCAGGGCAGCTGTGGATTCTTTTCTGATCCTCTCCATCCCAGTGGCTTTTAATACAGTTCATACAGTAGCTGTGTCCACAGGAAGTAGTTACCGGATCCTTCAGGATATCTAGACAGATTGAACAGGAGATGTTTTCTCTGACCAGCTGGTTCTGCTCCATTTCTGTTCTCTCAGTGACTGTGTGAGTTTCACTTCCTGAAAAGAGAAACAGTTCTGAGCTCTGGGTTGTGTTTCACAAAGCAGGTTTAACTAACTCTAATCCACAACTCTGAATTGTTCTAGCCTCAGGTTAGAAACAATGATTAGATGAGTCACCATGACAACAGGCAACAGGAAGTGCCTATTTCACCCCACTTGAACTAGAGATTTTAATGCAGAAATTATAAAGAAATGGAGAAGGTGTTAAATAGACAGAGAAACAGAAATACAGCTGCAAAGGAGAGGAGGATGGCAAAGGAGAAGATGGTTGTTCAAGTTAATGTATAAGTTTTAGTCCCTTTTGTTATTTATATTTATTAAAAGCTCTCTCCTCTCAGCTCTCGGACTGGAAATCCCCTGTGGCGGAGACAACAGGTTAGTAATCAGCAAGAGGAAAAACTAGAGAGGGGGTGAGGCTGGATCACTAACCTCTTACTGGGTCTCAGAGTTGGCGGTACTTACCGTGATGGGTCCGGGGCAGGAGTCGGTTTGAGGACGGGGCTTGTGAAAGCGGTGGCCGTTGAGCAGCGAATGGTTTGCAGAGGACTAAGACCAATGAGCTCCAGACAGTCCAGTTACAGATTCCAGGGATTGTGTCCAAGCGACGGTATAGAGGGGCAATCCGGAAAAAAGGTCCAGGTCCGATCCAGTGTCCGTAACTGACAGGTTCAGAGACACAAAAGGGGTAGGCAGACTCGGTAACTAACAGACTGAGTGGGGGTCAGGCTCACAGGCAGGCAATCTTAGGCAGAACTGAAACAGAGGTCCAGAGGTAGATCAGGTTTGGTTTCTAGGCAGGCAGACAGAACCACATAAGGGAACAGGCAGGCTCAGTGAAAACAGACAGAAACAGGTCAGGTAACAGGTTTGCAGGCAAAAAGGTTAGAAACGCTTGAAGGTACTCAGTGGCAAGTCTGAGACGATGTGGCACTGGGAACAGATCCAAATGGGGTATATATGGAGGTGGAACCACTTAGTGTTAATAGCAGGCAGGGTGGAGTGAGCAGGTGTTCCGAGTTGGAGATTAAGCCTGCACCAGTGCCGAGATCGTCACAATGTTGGTTACATAATATAATATATCTAATAAATATTTAACAAACTATCCCCTTACTCACAAATCTTAAATGAAAACTGACTTTTTGTCACAGATAATCTCCTGGATGATCAATAAAACAGGAGATTTTGGAGAAGAATTATTGATTTAAAAAAAAAAAAATATCTGTCTGTAATTTTGAATGATTTACAGGGAGTTTTATATTTATTAAGTCAAACGGCACAGGAGCTGGATTGTCTCCCCATTTCTGCTTTTCTAATTAAAACATGCACCAAAGAATTGTGGGAAATTCACATCACCGAAATCTGCTTTGATGCGCTCTTATCTAACGTGTGGATCTAGGGCTCATGGGGGGGGGGCAAATACTGCTCTGGAACATTTGGGACAGACTACACACTGGAACCCTCAGCAGGAACAGAGAGTTAAAGTATGCAGGCGGCAGGAGGGTGATTATTGGGACTGGACCTCTGACTGATGAGTCAGCATTATTCCACTTTTATCAACAAGCTCAAATCACCCATGAACTTTGATCTGCCATAAACCAGTTAAAGATCAACTGGAGTCCAGTATAGGAGTCCGATCCAGAACCAGGACCTGATGTCAGAACTCTAGTCTGAGAGTTTTCCAAGAGATAAATAGAACATTATAGTCAGAGTTGGTCTGTTGGAGCAGAAAGCAGCAGCAGATGGGATGGAAGTGTAGAGTGGGATTTATTGATGGTAGGGACAACCTGCAGCTCCTCAACACTAACTTACAGCCTGATCCCATCAGATTACTCTACAATCTGATGGGATCAGGCTCATGTCTCATAGATTAAATTAAATCTAAATCTTAGCTTTGAAATCTGAATAATAAAAGATGGACTCACTCAGTTTCTTCTGTGAACTTCTTCACTCTGCAGCTCTGCTGTCTGAACCAGGTCTGCGTGGAAGAGAAACTCCCGGACTTCTTTGCTGTCGATCCTCTGAGTCTGAAAGCTGCTGTTACTCTAAAAGCAGATTTAATGTTCAGCTCACAGATCAAAGATCAGCTGCTATGAGTTTATATTGTAATATCGCAGGTAATTCACTCTGGTGGTGTGCAACAGAAAAGGACCACACCATTGATTATCAGGAGCTTAACTTTTACTTCCTTCATGCAGGTAGCACCAGCAGGCTAACAACCTACTACATGTGCGCATGCACGCATCCTCACAGGTCTTAAAGGAACAGAGTTCATTCATTCATCACATATATGACTTCAACATTTTCAATGATTATCCTGCAGAAGCTTCCTGCTGCCAATCGGACCATCAGAGAACACTCTCTGGTCTCTAATGGTACAAAAATAGACAAATACTCTTTCACAACAGACCAGAACTAATTATCACCTAAAATTATCAAACAAAATAAATCCAGAATAATCCACAGTTAATGATAGTCAATCTAAATGTCTTTAAGCCTGGCCTAGGCCCGTAACTTCTTCTATGCATGAGGCCCCAGGACTCCATGCTGCTCCACAGGAACCAGTTTCCAGTTGCAGCTCCAAGTCTGGCACTGGGAACCATGGAGCTATGAACTGACACAGAAACTAAGCTGTTAGTGGATCTGAAAAAATCAGTCAATAAAATCCTGTTTCATTGCCTTCAGATTTTCAGCAAAAAAATTTACAGAAATAGTTTGAATCTTAGTTAATCTAAACAAAAAGTACATTTAAGTTAGATTTCATGTCAGACAGGAAGAAAAAATTATGTTAATGAGCTGATTTGAAATTATTTTAGAAAATAATTCACTTTTAGGAGTGGTTCTATTTAACTTTCCTTTTTCTTTTTCCTTCAGTAATATTCTAGTGAGAATATCGCTGCTCTTACTGAGTAAAAGTTCTGGTTCCTTTACCCACCACCTGGCAAAAAAAAAAACAACGGGGGCAGCAGACTAAGCAGAGACTCCCCAGACTTCCCTCTCCGCAGACACCTCCTCCAGCTCTGTTGGGGGAAGCCCTAGTCTCTCCAGGCGTGTCCTGGGTGGAGTCCCCTGGGCCTCCTCCCAGTGGGACATGCTCGGAAACCCTCACCGAGGGAGGCGCCCGGGGGGCATCCAAGAAGATGTCCAAGTCACCTCAACTTACTCCTCTCTCAATGTGGAGGGGAGGAACCCTGCTCTTACACTGAGCCTCTCCCGGGAATGACCGAAAGCTCCTCACCCTATCTCTAGTGGGAGAGCTCCAGCCACTGTGCGGAGAAAGCTCATTTCCAGCCGCTTGTATCTGGGATCTCGTTCTTTTCGGTCATGATCCGTGATTTCATGACCATAGGTGAGGGTAGGCACGTGAAACCAACCTCGTAAAATTGAGAGCTTTGCGCTTTTAGCTCCAGCTCTGTCTTCACCACGACAGATGCAGCGCCCTCAAGATATTGCAGCAGCCGCGCTGCATCCGCCTATCGATCTCCTGCTCCATTTCTTCTCCTCACTGCATTGAACAGGACCCCACTCTGAGGCAGGGACTTCTACCACCATCCTGGAAGGGGACAAAGCCACCCACTTTTCAGGTGCGAGAACCATGGCCTCGATTTTGAGGAGCTGATTCTCATCCCAGCCGCTTCACACTTTCGGCTAGAAACTGCTACAGCGCACTTTGTAGGTCTTGGTAGGAGGGAGCCAGCAGAACCACGTCATCCACAAAAAGGACAGGACGGTGATCCACTGGTCCCCAAACCAGACCCCCTCATGTCATTTGCTGAAGCTCAGAAATCCCTGTCCATAAAAGTTATGAACTTACAGTGACCCGGTGAAAGAGGGCATGACCTGTAAAAGAGAAGTCCAACATGTGCACAGGAACAGGTCCGACTTAATACTGGCAATGCAAACCAGGCTCCTGCTATGGCTTGTACAGAGAACGGATGTTCCCTTAATAAAGGGCCCTCGACTCCATACTCCTGGAGCACCCCACAGGGCAGCACGAGGCACACGGTCAAATGCCTTCGCCAAGTCCACAAAACACATGTGGACTGGTTGGGTAAACTCAATGAACTCTCAAGCATCCTGCACAGAGGGTGTAGAAAGCTGGTCCACTGTCCCACGGCCAGGACGAAAGCCACACTGCTCACTCCTGCAGCCGAGGTTCGACAATCAGCCGGACTCTCCTCTCCAGCATCCTGGCATAGGCCTTTCACCGGGAGGCTGAGAAGTGTGATTTTCCGATAGTTGGAACACACCCTCCACCGGCCTGCCTTGTGGAGGGGACTAAGTCCCCGACCTTCACGCTGACATGTTGAAGAGACGTGTCGACACATGACATTCCCGACAACATCCAGAGCTCTAAGATACTTTCGGGATGAATCACCGTCCACCCGAAGCCTTGCCACCATGGAGTTTTTTGACCACCTCGGTGACTTCAGTGGGTGATGAGCGAATCCAGCCCCAGCCACCCCGTCTCTTCTTCCCCCATGGAAGGTGTGTCCACCTGTACGGGTTGAGGAGATCCTCAAAGTAGTATTCCTTCCATACGACAATATCCTCCTTCAGGGTCAGCAGCTCCCCACTCCCACTGTGACCAGTGTTAGAGAAGCACTGCTTCCCACTCTAGAGGCGCCAGACGGTTTGGTAGAACCACTTTGTGGCAGACTGGTAGTCTTTCCCCAAGGTCTTTCCTGACTCCTCCCAGGTCAAAGTTTCTGCCTGTCACCATCCAGACCCTAGCACACTTTGCCTCATTGTACCTGCTTGCTTCCTCAGTTGTCCCACAAGCCAGTCAGGCTCAATAGGACTCTTTCTTCAGCCTGACAGCATCCTTACCGGCAGTGTGCACCACCAGGTTCAAGGGTTGCTGCCCTGACAGGCACCACAGACCTTAAGGCCACAGCTATGGGTGGCTGGATCTTCAATAATGGGGCACTTGGACTCTATGTCCTCAGCCTCCCCCAGAATCTGGGAGGAGCTCTCCAGTAGATGGGAGGTGAGGGCTCCACCAGACATTCCTTGCAGACCCTTACTACTCGGGGAAGCCTGTCCACTCTGTCAGGCTTCCTCCTCTTCCAGTATATCCAACTCACCACCAGGTGCTGGTGCGATTGGACAGTTCTACCCCTCTCTTCACCCGGAAGTGTGAAAGTAGGAACTGTGCGCCAAAGGTCAGAAGATATGACCACTACCGTCGCATCGCCTACCTTGCGGCTGAAGGTGTCCTGGTGCCTGCGCACCGGAGCGGACACATCCTTATGCCTTGAACATGGTGTTCGGTCATGTATAACTCCATGACTTGCAGCACAGAAAGTCTGCAAATAATGAGACACCACTCGGGTTCAGGAAGCTGGGAGCCCGTTCCTCCCGCATCACGCCCCCCAGGGTGTCACTGTCGTTTCCTCATGTGGGCGTTGAAGTCTCCCAGTGGAATGATGGAATCCCCGGGAGGGGCGCTTTCTAACACCCTCTCCAGGGATTCTAAGAAGGCCTGGTACTCCGTACTGCCGTTCGGCCCATAGGCCGCAACAAGTGTCACAGTCCTCCCTTCAACCCGAAGGCGAAGGGATGCGACCCTCTCGTCTACCGGGGTGAACTCCAACACGAGACGGCTGAGCTGGGGGGAGACAAGCAGCCCCACCCCCGCCCTCCGCCTCTCCCCGCGGGTCACTCCAGAGTAGAAGAGAGTCCAGCCTCTCTCAAGGAGCTGGGTTCCAGAGCCCTGGCTGTGCGTAGAGGAGAGCCCAACTATTTCTAGCCGGTATCGCTCCACCTCCCGCACAAGCTCGAGGTCCTTCCCCGCCAGTGAGGCGAGGTTCCACGTCTCCAGAGCCAGTCTAAGGGTTTTTGGACGGCTCTTCATCTTGACCTGTCACCCAGAACCTGTTTGAATTGGGAGACCCTACCAGGGGCATTTAGCCCCCGACAACATAGCCTCCTCCTCTGGATCACCCAGGCACTGAAACCCCTCCACCACATTAGGTGGTGGCGTCAAGCTGAGGAATCTAAAAACCCTCATTGTTAAAAAACAAAAAACAAAAAAAAGCTGAGAACTAGAAAACAGATGAAGCCATATATGTGATTTCTTTTTATGTATAATCCTTTACCATAAATCCAGAGAGCATTTTAATATTCGTAGAAAGACTGCATTTTGATTGCTAAATTAATCCACACCAGACAGAGAGTTGTACTTCCCACAGGCAATGTGTTTATTTCTAACGACATAGGAGGTCTCTCTGCAGATAAAATTATTGTAATTTTCTTCAGTTTGAGTTGGTTACAAACAACAAATATGTATTTCCGAGCCACATTTTTTGAGGAGAGGTTTTACACAAATAATTTGAGCAATGTAACCATTGTTTACATCCACCATCTCTTCCAATCTGTAAATAGAAATGCTCAAAAACTGTTTTTGCTGATATTTGTTACCCGTTTGTGTCTTAATTTGAATCTTTTTAGGTGCTAAATCTCTCATCAAGCCTGTTTTTTTTCCTAAATATTACAACAACTTATTCCAATAAGTGCTAACTTGGGAGAACTGATTTTGTGCTGTGGGTAAATGCACACTAGCAGAAGTTTCACGGAATTTATCAATGGGCTCCTTACTGCAGGTAGATGCCAGTGAATATCACTTCTAAAATGGCAGATGACAAACCACAGTAACATGTAAGCAACAGAGTTTTACTAATACTCTTCTAAAAAGTTCAGATTTATAGGTTTATACACTGCAAAAAACATCTAGAAATAAGTTTTAAAAAATGGCTTAAATTAAGTGTATTTACCCTTAATTGGAGCAGGTAAAATAAGATGATCTACAATGGAAATGAGGTATTTTTACTCCTAAGATAATAATAGAAAGATAATTAGATAATATACACTTGAAATAATTCAATTCACTTCAATTCAGTTTATTTATATAGCGCCAAATTCACAACACATGTCATCTCAAGGCACTTTACAAAGTTCAACCAGATCATCATAATACAGTCAAATTGATACAAAAGTTTTCTATCTAAGGAAAACCAGTTGATTGCATTGACTCATTGACTCAAAGCAATTCCTCACACTAAGCATGCTTGTAGTGACAGTGGAGAGGAAAAACTCCATTTTACCAGGAAGAAACCTCCAGCAGAATCAGGCTCAGTGTGAGCGGCCATCTGCCGAGGCCGACTGGGGTTCAAGAAGACAGAAGCAGAGATACAAAAAAGCAGCTGTAAAAAGGCGGCCCCGTCCAGGAAACGCATAGCTAGGCAGACGGTGCCCGAGGAAACCTCCCATGTCAGAGGATGAAGAGAGCACATCCAGCCAGTCACAGTCAGAGAAACAGGACTACACTGAAAAACAGGCTGATCTCCAACATCTATAAACAAGGGTGTTGATGGCAGCAGCACAGCTGATGTTTCTCTCCAGGATGACGTCACAGCCAAACAGGAACAGACGAGGCAAAGCTACTCTGAGGAAAAGCAGAGAGAGCAGAAGGTTAGAGATTGAACTAACAGATTCTGCAGAATAGGAGAACAGAGAGAGAATGAAGCAGAATGATGAAATGGGGGTCCCTATGTCCTCCAAAAGTCTAAGCCTATAGCAGCATAACTATAGAGATAGCTCAGGATAACCTGAGCCACTCTAACTATAAGCTTTATCAAAAAGGAAAGTTTTAAGCCTAGCCTTAAAAGTAGACAGGGTGTCTGCCTCACGGACTAAAACTGGTAGTTGGTTCCACAGGAGAGGAGCCTGATAACTAAAAGATCTGCCTCCCATTCTACTTTTAGAAATTCTAGGAACCACTAGTAAACCTGCAGATTGAGAGTGAAGTGCTCTGTTAGGAACATAAGGAACAATCAGATCTCTGATATAAGATGGAGCTTGGCCATTTAAGGCTTTATATGTGAGAAGGAGGATTTTAAATTCTATTCTTGATTTAACAGATTTAACAGGAAGCCAATGAAGAGAAGCCAGGATAGGCGAGATATGATCTCTCTTTTTAATTTTCATCAGAACTCTGGCTGCAGCATTTTGGATCAGCTGAAGGCTTTTAACTACAGTTTGTGGACTTCCTGATAGTAAAGAATTACAATAGTCCAGCCTTGAAGTAACAAATGCATGGACTAGTTTCTCAGCATCACCCCTGGACAGGAGATTTCTAATTTTTGCAATGTTCCTCAGATGAAAGAAGGAAATTCTAGAAACCTCTTTGATATGGGATTTAAATGACAGGTCCTGATCAAAAATAACACCAAGATTTTTTACTTTATTATCTGAAATCAGTTTAATCCCATCCAAATGAAGTGACTGGCTAATCAGCTTATTTTTTAAAGACTCTGGTCCAAAGACTATAACTTCTGTTTTGTCTGCATTCAGAAGCAGAAAGTTAAAAGTCATCCAGGTGTTTATGTCTTCAAGACATGCCTGTAATTTATGTAATGGGTTAGCTTCATCTGGATTTATAGACAGATATAGCTGGGTATCATCAGCATAACAGTGGAAATTAATCCCATGCTGTCTAATAACTCTACCAATTGGGAGCATGTATAAAGTAAAGAGAATTGGTCCTAGCACTGATCCCCTGTGGTACTCCACAGGTAACCTTTGGAGCGTGAAAATCTATCATTAACATGAACAAACTGAATTCGATCAGATAGATAAGATTTAAAACCAGTCTAGTTGTTCCTTTAATTCCAACAAAATATTCAAGTCTTTCTAAAAAGAATATTATGGTCAACTGTATCAAATGCAGCACTAAGATCCAACAGGACGAGCACAGATACAAGTCCATTATCTGAGGCCATGAGAATATCATTAGTGACTTTCACCAGAGCTGTTTCAGTGCTATGATGAGCTCTAAAGCCAGACTGAAACTCTTCAAAAAGTTCATTATGGGTGTGATTGCAAACTTGTTTGGCAACTACTTTTCAAGAATTTTTGATAAGAAAGGAAGATTGATATAGGTCTATATTTAACCAAGTCATCTGGGTCAAGAGACGGTTTCTTAAGCAGAGGTTTAATTACAGCAACCTTAAAAGCTTTAGGTACATATCCCTGTAACAGAGATAGATTAATCACATCTAAAATGGAGGAGGAGATCAAAGGGAATACCTCCTTAAATAACCTGGTTGGAACTGGATCTAACATACAAGTTGAAGGCTTAGATGAAGACAATAATTTTGCTAATTCAGAAAGTTCAACTGGATCAAAGCAGTCTAAACCCGGTTCAGATTCCATGACTACCTCAGGTACAATCGCGGATAAGGAGTAAATACATTGAAAGCAATAGTTTTTTTCTCATTTTAAATGTAAATTGTCTTGTTCCATTGGCAAAGTGTCTCACTTACCTCCTCAATTCAAGAAAAAATGCACTTAATTTTAAGAAAAAATTACTTATTTAGATTTCCATTTTTGCAGTGTATAAGGTCACATAGATAGTAAAAAATTTAGTCCACTTACAAATACATGTTTACGGATGTTAATATACCTGCTGTCTTGCTGCACCGTAAACTGTTTCCACACTCAGTCACCTTGAAACATGTAATATGTTAGACTTAAGTTACATCCTTAAATTATAGACTACTTTTAATCTAACATCAATTGTGTGCACTCAATTTAACTTTTTATAAAACCCTTTAAAATAATTACAGCTGCTACCAAGTGCTGTACATACCAAGTAAAATTCAAATTGTATAAAAACAACATAGAAAACCAAAGGAATAAAACAAATAGAATAGTATTAACTATTACAAAAAAAATAAAAAATAACCATATAAAATAGATAAAACAGAACAGGAATGCAAAAACACACTGAGCCTCATGCTGTGTTAAAAGCCAAAGAATAAAACTAGGTTTTAAGCACTTAAACACCAGCAAAGAAATATATAATCAAGGTTGAAAAAATACACCTTAAATTTTGAGGAAATTGTTTGTATACTTATTAAGGTTGAGGTGAAAATTATCCCATAATGCATGGATATCCTGCAGTACTGCCAGACACAGAGGAGGAGTTAGGTGATTGGTAGGGGGGACAGTGAATGTGCTCTGACTTCCAAAGTAACTCAAGGTCGTAAACAACTACTTGTCACCCTCCTTTTAAAGTTACATGCATTTCATTATGTAAAAGTGGGGCAGAGAGGAATAAGTAAAGAGGTAAAAACAAGAAAAAGTCTCACACCTAGCTGTAATATTTACTCAAATAATGTCACACTTGAATGTCCCTCAGTGTTCTTCACAGTTCTGCACAAACCTGAGCAAACCCCTTGTTTTATTCGCTTCTTTTCTTTTTTTAAGAGTAAGTATTAGATGAAATTTCAAACAAAAGTAGTCGGGCATAACACCTGAATCCAGTTAAAACCCTGCAGATTGTTTTGCCTCAGTCCTTATGCTGTTACAGTATGTAGCTTCGCCATTATTGTGTATTCTCCCAACAGATGGGACCAAATGTTCCAGGAGAGCCAGGGGAGAAAAAGAAGAGACAGGTAGAGATCTGAAGAATATACGGACAAGCTAAAAAAGACAGTGAAACAGTAGAAAGGACAGCAGAGCCGCCTGGAGAAAACAGAGGCAGAAAGGCGAGAAAAGAGCTCAGCTTTGTTTATAATGCCCTCCAGCTATTGTTAGCAAGGAGCTGCGGATGCTGTAGGTGTTATTTGGCATGCACTGGTGAGTAACAGTACAAATTCAGTGTGTGTGAGTGTGTGCGTATAAGTAAATGTGAGAGTAAATAATTGCTGGCTGAACAGTCATAAAAGACCTAAAAGGGGTTATGTGTTTACTGCATAAACTTCCCAGGGTGTTCACTATCAATATGTGTTTCTGCATCCATTACATATATGAAGAACCCTGCCTGTGGGTCAATTGTGGCATCCTTTTGATCAGTGGGGTATTTCACCTGACCCTGTAGAAAGATTTGCGCGGGAGATGGCAGAAGTCAGAATGCACACTTTGCTGGATACCAGTAAAGAGATGCAAAGCAAAAAGAAAGACATCACCAACACAAAAAAAACACTAAAATTGAACCACCCGTTAATATAGCTGGTGTTACATTTAATGTTGTTATGTTTGTCACACCCAAATTAAAATATGCAACTATCTCCTGTTAGATAATTGAATTATATACCACATCTTATAATGAACTGACTTTGCCTTTTATCTACACCCTTCTGTCCAGGGGTCTACAAGCAAGTAAATAATTGTGTTTACCACTTCTGAATAGCTAGTTTCAAGAACTTTTTAAAATATACCATTTATGAATTATGGATGACCAGAGGAAGGTTAGTGGCAGTTCTATTTATGACATTATAAGAATTTTTTTAGTAAAAGAAGCTTCAGGTTTTTTAGATAAAGAGGCTATGAGAGTTTTTCATTTCAATTTATTTATGTAGTGTCAATTAACAACACTTGTCATCTCAAGGCACTTAACAGAGATCATTTAATCAGATTGGTTAAAAGTTTATTACAAGGAAACCAGTTGATTGCTTTGAGTCACCTAGCAACACATGATCCTTCTTGATAAACTTGATTTATCAAGAAGGACCCCCCCCCCCC
>JAGKQL010000023.1:10507797-10555569 GCA_018398635.1 Cyprinodon brontotheroides
AATAACATCATTCAGTTACCAGATTTAAAGGCAGGCAGAAGCTGTGCCTCTGTCAGGGAACTAATGGCAATAACGTTAAACGTTTGTTAATTATCCAGATCATGTGTGAGTTTTAGCTATATGTTTAAGTCAAAATATGGGGCAAAATATGTTGCTTGGCGGAGGTCTGCGCTCTCCAAGTCCTTTTCTAATTATTGTGTCTATGTCATGATTGGTTTAATGAACGAAAACCCACATGCAGAACACTAACGGAGACAGAGGAAAGTTTAACAATATTTATTTGGGAAACACATACAGAGTTAATCAGGAACTGGTTCTGGTGCAGGTCAGGACTGGATTTACTCTTATATCTGGAAGATGAGAGTTTGGTTAGCCAGGTGATTATGGGCAATGAGTGAGTTGAATTCTGATCGTACCTTAAAGAGTAGTTCTAACAGATCCTTGGAGAGGGGAATCCGGTTAGGTCAGAGACTATGGAAGTAGCAGAGAGCTCAGCAGCAGCAGCGTCTAGCTTCTAGCCAGAGAGTTTTCGGACCAGTTTGTTTCGAAGCTCTTCCCAGAGAACTGGACGGAGGATCCAGACTGAGATCTTCAGGTTTGGCTTACGTGGGCAAGTGGGCAGATTTCAGGTTATGCTCATCCAGAGCTTCAGACTTCAGTGGGGGTTCTGCGAGCAAGAAGACAAGAACAGTTAGAGCTAGTTTCTCTCAGAGGCAACTAGTATTCACTAAATTTCAGAGGCTCAGGTTCCTTCTTCAGCTAGGTCAGCACTGCGTCGAAGGAAGGTCTGACTGCCTTGTGGCAGGGAGGTCTTCTGATTAACTGATGATCCCCAGGTATGCTGAGGACTCCAGCTCAGGAAGCCCACAGCGCTCTCTGCTGGAGACAGGTGGCAGATCTCCAGATCCCGACAGTCTAGTTTTTTTCTGCCTAAGAAAGGAAAACCTGTCGTCCTCATGTGAGGAGTTTTTGCAAAAGCCTATTAATGTAATGTGGCAGAGTTAAGTTATTGAACTTATTAGGGCCTACTAATTCAATGTAACTTGGAGAGAAAAAAAATCACCAAACAAATCTCAGGAGGATACGAATTACATCAATGTATCTGTTTTATAACATGCTAACCAAGTTAAAATTACGCATACCTTCTACTGATCAATACAAAAGCCAGTGCTGTGCCGAACACGTTCATTGAACGAAAGTTCATGAACTCGTTCATATTTTGGGCGGAACGTGAACTGAACGTACTGCATTACTGCCTGATGAACGTTATTGTGAACTTCTGTTCATTCTGGTAGTCTGTGAACGGCACGCTTCCTCTCAGTTCAGCTCGTTCAATAGGTTGCGTTAGATTTCTATAGAGCTCCTCCAGGCTTAAACCCCGGCTAAATCACAATCTGGTAAACAGGCCTTAATATGTAGCGGGAAAAACACCCACCTGGCAACACTTGCTACCAGCCGCCGTAGCCTTAAGCAGAGTCAGCAGCAAGGCGCCATCAAAAACAAATGCAGCGTGAAGCTATGAAAGCAGCATGGAAAAGCACCTGAAAGTACAAAGCAGCAGTAATAGATCTACTTAAAAAACAAAGTTTTATGACCAGGTGGTCGGTGAGGACGATGGCAACAATCTTACATTTCTTTGCAAACTTTGCCCGCCGGCTTCCAGTAAAGTAGACTTCCTCAGTAACCTTAAATTCTACCTCAGCCTGGTCCCTCAGCTGGTATGTTAGTAAATGTTCTTGAGGGTTTTACTATTCATGTAACTTGTTTGTTAAACTTGCCTGATACCTTTTTTAGTATGTACTGAAATGGAATTTCAAATTGCAAAATGATTAAAAATAAAAAAAAAAACATTTCCGCTACCTCAAAGACTACTTTCCTGTTTTTCTTTTAATAATTCCTCATCAAGACCATTCAAGAAGCACATTTTTCCTGATGTTTCTGAGAATATACTGTAGGGGTAAGCCGCATGCTACTAGTGTGAAGTGAATGGACAGCAACAAAGCGTGCTAAAGCAACAATGGGGAAATGCTGTCCCCTCAATGCTAATGGAAACCCTGGTTGGATAAGGATTCAAAACTGGATATGAAGATGAAATCTGACGAACAGTTTCAGTGTTACAACTGATAAAAATAATTGCTGTCTGTGGTTCTATTGGTGCAGGCTGGCGTGGTGTACAGGAGGCTTTGACATAATGCGTGGCCACGAAGTAGTATTTCGTGCGCACGAAATACTACTTCGTGGCCACAATTAAAAATTTTTTTTGACCATGTCATCAGAGGGGCTCCGTATAATTGAGCAATATATGAAAAAAAAAAAGAACTAGTTCATTTTTTTGAACTGTGAACTTAGTTCAAAATTTTGAATTATGAACTATGAACTGAACTAGTTCATTTTAAAATGTGTAAACTGAACTTTGAACTAGTTCACGTAGAAAGAGAACTTTCCCAACACTGCAAAAAGCTTTGCTGGCATTAGAGCAGTCAGTAACTGTTTGTAGTCCTGGACCAGCTTTTTGCTTCTTTCCACTGTTTTAACAATGAGCTTCTTGCCATCAACCTAACACTTAGCTCTCTGCACAGATTCTGCACCTAAAACAATTTAGGGCTCTAGCTAAGCAACTTTAAAAAGTTAATACCGCTTCCATGCTGGTACAATTTTGAAATTACTTTAAATCCTAACCTTCCATAGACCTAAGAAAACATAAGAACGTTAAATATGAAAAGGAATTTCCTAAAATGAATTATTTTTTCCCACATTAAATAAATGCACACCTAAACATTAGGCATTTGATCGCTTTTGTTGAAGAATATTCTAACACTACAAAACTGGTTAGTTTTAGGGTTTTTTGTACATCCTTACATTTGTACATCCAAATGTTTCAACAGTATTTTTACAACAGTAAGTACTTTAAAAAGAGGCATTTTGCAGCTGAATGAAAGCCAAAAAAGGCCCTTTAATGCCACTTTTTGTGCAAGTACCTGAGAGATAATTGTCTTTGCTTTTATTATTTTTAAAGGGCAGTCATTTATGATGTAATGTGTGTATGTAGTGCATCAGCCTTTCTACAGGCTTCAAATTTGTAAAATATGCAGCTGCTGTACCTTTAAACGGAGCAAATGCACAACATCACACCCCTCCTTTTTCTGGCTTTATTGGCACTTGGTGAAATACAGAATTGATTTTAAATTAAACTGCTTTTTTAATTCACTGAGTGCACTATAGTTTTACAAATCTTTACTGATTTGTTAATTCTACATTCCGCCTCAGGGTGATTGACCACTCTTCAGTCAATTCTGCTGCCTCACAACCAATAGTAATGTCATTTAAAATCAACCTAAAATACCTGCTCTTGTTCATTATAGTTCAGCCTCAGGCCTACTTAAGCTCAAGTCCGGCCTTAATTTAATTTTAATATCCTAGAGTGGGTTTTAATCTCTTCATGGTTTAAGTTTGTTTTGTCATTTTTTTGTTTTGTTTCCCCCCATTAGACATTTCTTTTTGGACTGTTTTTATTCATTTCACTCTACTTTCACACAATTATTTTCTATGCTCTATTTGGCAGAATATGCACTTTTCTGCTTAACAGATGTCCATTTAATTTTACAATTTGCTTCAAAATATAGGCCTATGAAATATATATTTTTTTGTCATTATTAGCCTAATCAATTTAAAACAAACACATTTTAATATTACACTGACCTGTGCCTTTAATAGGATAAGATTTATATGTGGACTATGACTGGGCCACCTCAAATACTTCCATTTTGTTTTGTTTTGTATTTGTTTTGCTTTGGATCTTTGTACAAGCATGCTTAAGCTAAAGGTCACCAGTGCATCTCCCTTTATTCTGCTAATTCTACTGCTCTTTTTCCAAAATGTGGTATTAAACAATAGAAGTAATGCACACTTTCCCTGAAAATATGTTTTTGTGGAAAGACATCTTTTCTCTTATCCTAGCTTCTCTTCATTGGCTTCTTGTTAAATGCAGAATAGAATTTAAAATCCTCCTTCTCACATATAGAGCCTTCAATGGCCAAGCTCCATCTTATATCAGAGATCTGATTTGTTCCTTATGTTCCCAACAAAGCACTTTGCACTCAATCTGCAGGTTTACTAGTGGTTCCTAGAATTTCTAAAAGTAGAGTGGGAGGCAGATCTTTTAATCATCAGTCTCCTCTCCTGTGTGGAACCAACTACCAGATTTTAGTCCATGATGTGACAATTCTATCTACTTTTAAGGGTAGACTTCCTTTTTTTATAAAGCTTATAGTAGAGTGGCTCAGGTTATCCTGAGCTATCTCTAAAGTTATGCTACTATAGGCTAAGACTGTTGGAGGACATAGGGAACCTTTTCATCATTATGCTTTTTCAATTTCAATATCTAATGCTATGCTATCTCTGCTTTTTCTCATCATAGTAGCTTCATCTGGTCTGTTCCTGTTTGGCTGTAACGCCATCCCAGAGAGTTGTGGGAGCTTGGTCTGATTTTCAGTGTAGTCCAGTTTCTCTAGACTAATTGTATGTGCTTTACTTGATCCTCTGACATGGGAGCTGGGTCATCTGCTTGACTGTGTCTTTCCTAGATGGGGCCAGCTGTTGGGCTAGTTAACAGTTACCTTGTGTATCTCTGCTTCTTTCTGTATGTCTGCTTCTGTCTCCTGGAACCCCAGATGGCCTCAGCAGAGGATACCTCACACAGCCTGGTTCTGGTTCCTCTCCACTGTTGCTACATGAATGTTTTGTGTGAGGGATTGCCTTTGAGTCAGTGAGTTCATGCAATCAGCTGGTTTTACTTAAATAGAAGACGGAACCAATCTGACTGTTTGATCAGGTTGAATTGTCTCTGTAAAGTACTTGAGATGATTTATATTAATTAGCATTATATAAATAAACTAAGTTGAATTTGGTGTTGGAGTTTATTAAAAAGGAATTTAAAGAATCATCTGCATTTTAATCATTTTTTATTTGTAACCATTTTCCTCTTCAAACTCCTTTTTAGATCCAATTTTTGCCTCTCCAGTAAAGCTTCAATGTTTCATGAATTTCAGTCTCCTAGCCTACTTCATGTAGTCCAGTAGGTTTAAATGAAGGGTTTGGCAAAAATAATAATAACAATAATTAACGTTTTTCTTTTAAGGTTGGCTTGGATATCTTTTCTCTCTTAACTAATATATTCACCATTTTAAAAATGAATTTTGCATTAACTATGGTCATCTTTTTCTGATAAAAAACACAAATCTTCAACCAATCTTCAAAAATTAAAGCGTGAGAAACAAGCAAAAAACAAAGAAATCTGTAAGTGGGCAGACTTTTTCTCTTTTTTTATCATTTCTTTAACACCACAAAGGAAGATTTTGATTACCAACATGCTTATTTGATAAAAAGCTTATTACAACTGCTTTTTACCAATTCAGTTATTATAACACTGGATTGCCATAAACATAAAGCCTGCTGAAGCCTGGGCCCTGTTTACGGTACCTGTTGCCTTGTACTTTGCAAGAAAATGTATTTTTATGCAGCACTAAGGTCCAATAACTGAACAAAATGTTATGTCTGCAGAGTCCCTGTCAGTCTCTCAGAGTTCATAGTTTCTGTGATTTTATGTTTTGCTTTCATTTCTATTCCTGCTTTTATTTGCTTGTCTGTTCAACGGCAGAGAAAAGAAAGTTTCGATCAACAGGAAAAAGACAGAAAACACAAAGGTAGCTCCAATATCAAAGTGTGGATAAACCGATCACTTTGCTTTCATCAACTTTATTGTTTGTTATAACTTGTCTGTCAGTGTGTTCACTGGTCTTCTTGCATCTCTATTGTTTGACTGATTTCTTTTTTACCTGCTTTACCTCCCTTGGTTTGATCCCCTGTGCTGCTGACACCTCTTGATCCCCCGTACAGCGGCACACATCACAGAAGCCAAAGTTGAGAGGAATAAAATCAATGGCTCACCTCCCGTGGCAATTAAAGTTTAGCACTGTCACCACTGGCTTCTTATCTGTCATGGAGTAAAGAGAGTGAGGAAACAGAGGAATAAGGCACAAAAAAACACACACACACACAATGCAACATTATTCACAGAGAAAGTGTTTGTCATTAACTTAGTATAATGTCTTTATTGTGGAATTCTTTGCCATACATACTGTATATGCTGTTTATGCTATATGTCTTTATATAGGTTTAATATATTTATGGAAAATTAATATCTCAAATGGATTTTATGTAATCTACATCAAAAAACGTATTTATCTCGATTAATTGTATGAAAATAAAAAAATTAGTTGATGTTCAGGAGCAAAAATACAAAATAAAAATCTTAGCAAATCTTAAAAGATTAAATATCAAACTTAAAAACTGGATCAGCTATGTCAGCTGCCCAAACTATATTAGCATATCATATCCCCCTGACATTGTGTTTGCTCATTAGTGTATTTATGTAGAAAGAAGGCTAAAGGTTTGCAACTGCTATTCTGTTGATTGTAGACATGTAACTTGGTTTGCACTATTCCAGTAGATCTGTCTGGTACATCCCATCAAATTTTATGTATAGTTTCATAAACCCTAACCTTTTAATTATGACACACCATTACGGTAAATCTTTTGTTATTAGTAACATCTCATTAGAATGATGCGTTCAGGTTCAGACAAGGTGGCCACAGCAAGTGTGGCGGATTCACATAGAATTCCTATTCAAACTGCATGGGGAAGAGCATGGAAGTGCCAGTGGTGAATCCCACACAGTGACGGTGTTCCCTACTCTGATCTCACCTCCTGCTATTGGATAGAAATGGGATGTTGTCAAACAGCGGCATTGCATGGAGAGAGTGAAGCAGAGATCCCTGAAGTTGAATTTTTAACTTTTCTATGAAATCATGATGCAGCAGCCAATTATGGACTGGTTTTAGGCTAAGCTTTTTTTCACTTAAAATGGAATACAGACTAAATAAAGTTAAGAAATATAGAAATAAGGAATGCTCTCTAAAGGGTTGGCTTTAAAAAAGCAGTTTTAATTTAGTCTTAGAAGGAAATTGATGGTCTCCCCAAGGCTAATTCTCAAAATCTTCGTTCATAAAGAACAATTTTTAGCAGCAGTTGCGATGTTGTAAAAGGAATATAATACTCAAAAAACATGATATTCCTCACTTTCACCATTTGGACATTCAGCCGGTCAGGCTGCGCCCAGCCGCCAGCTCAATAATAACACGAGCAAACAAAGTCCACAGTCCAAACAGTTTCAGCCGTCTACTAACTGGGTACTTTCCAAGACAAACGAAGTCATTTAGAATGCTCTTTAGAGTTATAATAGGTGGAGTAGGGATATGCCTACGCCACGCATTCCTACCGGAAGCCGGCAGACCAAAACCGGAAGAAAGTGCGCATTCAGCCGCCTGGTCTGCCGACGTAAGCGTAGAAGAAGAAATGTGCTGTTTACCTGTGCAAAGAAAGAAACAACGAAGAAAATGCTGAGGACTCGTGTTGAGGAAGAAAGGTACAGCCTTTTGCCGAGCTGAATGCTTGTTTGGGTTCCGTCACTGTAGAGAATCAGCGCCAACATGGGGCTTATTAGGAAATCCTATACACTACTGTTTAGGCTCTAAAACGTTCTAAATGACTTCATTTTCTACTCACCCCCATCAGGACACTGGATTACATTGGACTTGTAGCAGTATGGAGGAATATTGACAAGTTTTTGTGGACTTTTGTGGACCTTTCTGTCTCAGCCATAGACCTCCATTATTTGGAAATGTCAGCAGACAGCAAGAAGCCTCCCCAGATTCCAGATGCATTTGAGATATCAAAAAGTACTCCAGAGTGTTGTTCAGCATGGGGGAAGGAGTAGAAAATGAAGGCTAATCATGTTTTGGGTGTACTATTCCTTTAAGTTTCACCTGTGCTTTTATTGTGAAATGCCGACAACGAGACCTTGACAGGAAATGCCACAGGGTTTCCAGAGGTAGGCAGGTCCAAACTGAAAAATCTGAGAAGCTGGTGATTTATTAAATATTAAACAATCTTTACACTCACTAAATAAATTAAACATGCCCACTATTATATTCATTACCAGCACACGAATGACATGTGATGTTATGCAATGACTCTATATCAGGAAACAAGCACAGCACTAACGTCTGCTGGGACTCTATCTTAAAAACCAAATCAGCACAGACAGCAGTTTTATTTGCACAAATCAAGTAACACTAAAAAGGCAGAGGACCTAAAAAAATCTTTACTATCTCTGAAACAGCAGTAACACACATGACCATTTTTTTCTTTTTTTTTCTTTTTACAAATGCTCATTTTAAGTGCACAAACCTGCACTAATGAAGCATTTACCATCCAGTCAATTTACTGAGATTTTTTTACATCAGTCAGGTGTCAGCTACGTGAAGCTACAATTTCATGATGCAGTCCAGGGTGTACACACTGTGCATCGAAAATGCGGAGTGGAGATATCATCGCAGATACCATGTTCGGTCTGAAAGAACCATAAAAGTCCCTAAGTTTGTTATTCCTGAAATAGAGTTTTACTGCACTTAAGCGCCAAATGCTAACAATGTTTCCTTCTTAAACACAATTTAAACAAATATGATACAATATAAAATCTGTCTTCTAATAGAGCAAAACGTTTGGACATTCCTCTAATAGCCAGTTCTCCCTCTTTAGAGAGTATAGACAGTCAGATGCTTTTAAAAGCTATCATCTTATGATTAGTGTTATTATCAATTATCTGTTGTGGTTTAGTTGAGATCTTTTGTTTTTCAGCAGAGCAGTGTTTTGGCGGGGGGTGTGGCTGATTGCACTGTGGCACTGCCAACTGAGACACCTCTATTCAATAAGCTCATCAACCCTTTGTTTGAAAACACTGGTTGTTTCAGCACTATGCTGCTAGACAATTCTGTCCTGTTAGACTTTGATTCATATTTTTCATTCTTTGACTGGATTATCTTTAACATGCTGTACTAACCTGATACTCCTTCTGTAAAAGTCTCCCTGCTCTCCTGATCTGCTTTATCTACCCAAGTTCACCAGCTCCCTGCCACCTTTCTTCTCTAACTTTTGTAGATAACCGGAAAAGACTCTTGCATCTGTCTCTGCTTTAGGGTCCACAAGAAACCATCACAGACATCACATTATCATGCTGCAAGGTCTGAGCGGTACTCTGATATACTCTGTAATGCTGAAGCTGCTTAGGTCCTGCTGCCACAAAGTAACCTGAAAATCTGACACCTCCTACTCCATGATTCTGGTTGGTATGAAGTCTTTTCTTTGTATGCGGTAATTGATTTCCCTAAAAGATGCCTTTGTGGTTTTGTGTTCTGGTGCATAATTAATTTATATTTATTTAAAAAAAAATATTCCAAGAATCATTCAATCTGGCATTCATATTTTTGTTTGAATGCAAATGTTTCCTCTTTGCTCATATCTGAGTCTGATGTAATATCCTCCACCTTAGTACATTTTCAGCCAAACTAAGTAGAAGGGAATGAGGGGCGTACTAATTTATTTATTTATTGTATGCTTTTTCACATTAGATATAAATAAATCTGCTTTTTTTACTGTTCTTTTATTGACCAGTCATACTAATTAAACAGTTTTGTTAGATTATCCATATTTCAAAATAAATAAAAGAAATATGAAGACTTTAATGGGGTGCCCTATTTTTCACATGACTGCATTCTCTTTTTTTAAGAACTTGCATAAGCCATGCTCAAGCTTCTTTTTACTTTCTAAAAACTATTCATTGGACATGATGAATGAATGCCAAGCAATTTAAAATAATCACTATCAGGATTTTAAAAGAACCACACAACAATATTTGCACATTAATTATTCAAAGACTATGCAACAAACAAATTGAAGCAACGGCAGCACAGCCACTTATCATCTTTTAATTAAAGGGGACCAGTCAGCCAGCAACTGATTTTTTTTTTTTTTTTCATGTGGATTCTTTTATTCTCAAGTCAGCATCACCGCCATGCACAAAACACTTGCTTCTGTCTGGCTCAGTGACTCCTACTTTCTCCTTTGATCTCATAGATGATTTTTTTTTCTCTTTGTCATTTGTCACCTTTTTTTTTTTTTTGGTTTTCTCACCAATTCAACTTTCCTCAACCACTTTTACGATGTTTGCACCAGGGGACACGGATAGCTCCATTTGTGTCAAGATCATTGCACTGAGAGCTGGCCTAATTGCTCATTTCAATCACTTGTCTTACTCTGCCATTTTCTAATTACCACTCAACTAATCCACCTACTCCTGCTTCTTTATATAGAGCTTGGTCCCCCCTATCAGGCCCAGATCATTTAGATTATTGATGTTGTCCCTGAAGCCATAGTTCATGTTCTCGTTCTCAAGGGGCAGTGGTGAGAGAAGGCTTTAGTGTTTTCGTTGTGTTCCTTATTTTCTGATAATGTTCTGCCTCTTATCCACTGAGGGTGCCATGTTTCTGTCTGGGCTCAGTGGAGGGAGCAGTTTTAGCGTAGTTTTCCTTATATTCTGACCTGTTCTGCCTCTCAACTACTGACCTTGCCTGTTCCCACCAGAACATGTGCCTGAACTCTCTGTGAACTCCTAGAACAGCATGTTCCTATTCTGATTGGTATCTGTGACTGGGCTTGGGACTCCTGGACCCCTTAGCTTTCCTCTTCTGATCTGTTTTCCTGACCTGGCTCAGACTACTGCAGCATCTGGTTCACTCTGGGCGGCCCCCGCTGCATCTAATTGGCAGCCCTCTGTCTGGATCCTACTGCGTTCTTTGGAGGTGGACTACAGTAAACTATTAAACCAGGTAAGTGACTCACATGGATAATCATCCTCCATCAGATTATCATGGCCACTTACCTGTGTTTTTGTCCATCAGTTTCCAGTGATATGCGGTGCCCTGCCCTAGCTGCAGCCATTGCTGATCCACCAGAGACAGTTTTAATAAATGCTTTGAATTTTCTCACTGTCTGTCTCGCCTTAATTTTCTGGTTTCCTATGTTCTGAGGCTAATAATAATAAATAATTGAACTTTATTGATCTCACAATGGAGAAATGTATCTCTGCATTTGACCCATCTCCATTTGGGGAGCAGTGGGCTGCCATTGTGTGATGCCTGGGGAGCAGTGTGAGGTTCATGGTCTTGTTCAGGAACCCAGAGTGGAGACTGCTGGGATCGAACCGGGTCCTTTTAACCTTCTCAGAGCAAAAACGCAGTACTCTAACCATTAGGTCAACAGTCCCCCACTATGACAATTTGATTGATATGAATTAAGTTTCATCCCATACAAAACCTTAAAGTAAAAATAATGATAAACACGTTTCTCTTTCACTACTGCCTCTGCAGCATTTGTGGCTAAAAAATATAAAAAATTCAGAAAACCCTCCCATTTCCTGGATTTAAGAAAGTAATGTTTGTGTGTTTGTGTGTGCATGTGCACGAAAAGCAGCAGAAATCAAGCATTTAGTTGGAGAGAAGTAGTATTCAAAAATCCCTATTTCTGTCCTTTTAACCTCTGACCCCTTATTCTTTTCTATCTTTACATTAATTATTGTTGACTGGTCTCCTGTGTAAAATATTTTAAATCTTTATGAATCTTCTTGTTTAAATATTGCATACATAAATGAAAAACAAAATATATCCTGCATTTCATGGAAAAAGGTTTAAATAAATGTTTAATTCTTCTCTCTGTGTAACAACTTATGTGCAGCAACATTCTAATTGGGTTATACAGCCTGGTTGAATATTTATGATCAAAACCAAGTAATGCAGGAGAGCTAGATTTTCATACTGCAATATGTCAACCAGATTTGGCAGCTGTTTAGACATAAAGCTTGTTAAAGATTTGTTTTCTGTTTATCGGCTGACTGACAGTTACTTTGGCCCTTTGAGGACTGATGGCCATCAATAAGAATTATCAAACACACACGTACCCACACAGTCAAAAAGCCCTGAATACAGAATTTACAAACATAGCACAAACTAGGATTTTCAATGATTTTGTTGGACAGCTGTCCATACGTATTACTGACAGGCACAGTACTATCCTTTCTTTTTTTCTTTTTTTTTGTTTTTTTGTTTCTGACCTCGAAAATGCAAAAGTGATGGTCTTTACTTAGTAGTTTATTTTTTCCCCAATTTTTTTCCCAGTAGCTTTTTGCAGTGACAATGACGACAAACCCTTCGAACAATAATCAGAGCAATTTATGAAACAAGTCTTAAGCAGTGTTCCAATACTGTCTGTAATACATCTGAGCCTTTGATAGAAAGTTATTATTCTGATTGTGTAATAATGTAATACAACCATTATAATCCTTAAGAGAAAAACGAAGAACACAGAGAGGCTGGGAGAAGAAAGGAATTTATCAATTAAGATGCAAGTGGCTCTTGCTGCTTTGGGAACACACACATGTGGGAGAAGCAAAGAAAGGAGGAGGAAGAACAGGAGGAGGAGACTGATAAATGAAGATTGGGGGAAATTAAATGAGAGGACAGGAGAAGATGGGCCGCTTGCTCTGATCAAAGTGCGAATATTCTCAGCACTCTCTTCTCCGAGAATAAGTACTAATAAATCTCAACAGCTGCTCAGCGAGCTTGCTAACCCTCATTACCACAATGTTCTACATGTGTACCTCTTTAGAAATGCAGAGCTTCATTGCAACTCAAGAGAGGAAATGAAAGCAACTTCAATAAGTCCTGTAGGAGAACTAAAAACAATATTACAAATTATCCGTAATATCTTTAAGAACATAAAAGCATATAAGAACATCAACTTTTACACACTGAACATAATAAGGCTTTCATAACTGCATTCTAATCTATCAAAGTTTGAGATGGCCAAAATAAATGGAATTAATATACTATGATATAAAACTGTTTTGTCCATGGTCATGGCTAGAGAAGCTGTGGACAGCCCATAAAGCTATGTATAAGACATACACTCACCCGCCACTTTGTTAGGTGTTTCTTGCTAGTACTGTGTTGGACTCCCTTTTGTCTGCACAACTGACTTAACCCTTCATGGAATAGATTCAGCAAGATACTGGAAACAATCTCTAGAGAGACTGGTCCATATTAACATAATAGCATCACAAAAATGTTGCAGATTTTTCAGCTGCACATCCATGATGCAAATCTCCCATTTGCAAACATCCAAAATATGCTCTATTAGATTGAGATATGGTGACTGTGGAGGTCATTTGTCATGTTCATGAAACCAGTCTGAGATGATTCACGCTTTATGGCATGATGTATTACCCTGCTGGAAGTAGCCATCACAAGGTGGATAAACTGTGGTCATAAAAGGATGGACATGGCCAGCAACAATACTCAGGTAGGCTGTGGCATTGACATGATGTTTAATTTGTACTAAAGGGTCCAAAATGGTTAGTAATGAAGACTGACTGGTAAATCGAGAGCTCTGCCTTTTTGCACAGCTCTCTTTTCACCATGATGTCCGCATTATAACAGCAACAGCAGCAGCACCAATCTGTCTATTGGTCTCTGGCTCCATTCTCCCCTCACTCCTAAACAGGACCCCAAGATACCTAAACTCCCCCACTTGAGGCAGGAACTCTCCTCCAACCAGAAGTGGACAGTACCCCTTTTTGCCATTCAAGAACCATGGCGTTGGACTTGGAAGAGCTGATTCTCATCCTGGTCATTTCACACTGGGCTGCAGCAAGCACCACGTGCCATGCCACGTTCAGAGTCACTTAAATTACCTGTCTTCCCTTTTGATGTTGAGTTTGAACTGCAGCAGATCATTTTGACCATGTCTACGTATCTAAATGCATTGAGTTGATGTCATTTCATTGGCTGGTTAGAATTCAGTTTTTTAACGATTTGTTGGACATGGGTATCTAATAAAGTAGTCAGTTAGAGAATGAATAGGCTACTTACACAAATATAGAGGTGGTCCTCCTTTGTGAGCTAAGAAACAAACGGATGCATCTCAAAGCAGATGAATAAGGCCAATAAAACCAAGTTGTGAAATAAATCACAAGAGCTGTACTGTAAGTGATGTGGTTGTAGTGTTACGGAAGTAAAAATAAAATTAGAATAAATAGAAATATGTAAAGAAAATTTATTTCATACAAAAACAGTCAATAAAAACTACAGATGGAGGCAAGAGCAATATATGATGTAAATGCTTAATATGAGTTTGCCATCATTAAACAGGACGTAACATTCTGCAAAATAATAATAATAATACATATAATTTCAAGGCGCCTTTCTCGGGACTCAAGGACACCATACAAAGATACACAGAAATGCATTACAAGAAACAACAAGGAAGGTTTGACAGTGGGGTTATCAATTATAAAAGAAGAGCTGTCGGTTTTGTATAAGAAGGATTTTTAATTTAGGAAAGATTTGGGTAAATCCGGTTTTAACTGCAAAGATGCAATCATTGAGGGAGGTGGACAGAAGAGTGGATGAGGGTTTAGTAGTGAGGTACAGCTGGGTGTCATCAGCATAACAGTGGAAATTAATGTTAAATTTGCGGAAAATACTGCCAAGGGGAAGCAGGTAGATGATGAAGAGGTGGGGCCCCAGGACAGTACCCTGGGGCACCCCTGATTTGAAGTAGGATGGGATGGATTTGAAGGACTTGAGTTGAATGAACTGAGGCAAGAAAGGTAAGATGTAAAACAGTCTAACCAGTCTATTCAAATCTCATTTTACTACACACACACACCTATACTATACATCTTCAGACCACGTCTGTCATTTTTTCATCTCATTCTCCATCTCTTTCATGCATAAAACTTAAAATGTTAGCAGAGAAACTCTAATTTTGTCATTCGATACAGACATGCCAGCTGCAGGTGTAATGACTGATAGTTTTGTCATCAGTGAATAAAAATGTAATTTATAATTGGGGAGTTGCACAATATGTAAAAATTTTGCTTTTTAAACTGGACAACTGCTACGAAGCAAAACAAATGTGGTCATTTAGTGAAAAACAAGGTTTGGATAACAACTGACTAATTGCGCAAGTCTCCTACATCAAGTCTGTTTGCAAATGAGAGAAGTTCAGAAATAGGAGAAAAAATATGAATATGACTTTTTCTCCTAAATACAATTTAAGAACTATTTTGTACGTAACAACGGTTTTTGAATTAGGCCCATTGTGTCAGAAGTCTCCAAACTTAGGTCCCAGAATTCAGGGGAAAGTGGCCAGAAGAAGGACTGTACTTTAGAGGAGTGGAACTCCATTGCTTGTTACTGGGCCGGTACCAGAGATCCAGGAGAGTAGAGGAGCAGCGTCCTTCAGCAGCAAGAGCATGCATCAGAGCTGAAAGATCCAGGAAAGTAATTCCAAGCTGTGGTCAGAAGACAGATCCAAGGTTGACATCAAGCGGAATCCAGGTAACAGCCAGGAAACACAGGACATGCAAGCAGAGCAAACAGGGGCAACCAAAACTCAGAAGTCCATGGGCAGAAACAGGTCAGGAACAGACACAAATAAACACAGGGAACGCTAGATTTAGTCTTGCTAGAAGCTCGAATAAACTGGCACCAACGGCAGTTATCCGGAGGATTAAATAGCAGCAGGAACAGGTGGATCTGATGAGATAATGAGCGCAGGGCAGAGCGATGCAGATGATGTCAACAAGGAGAAAAACCCAGCCTAAAGGTGCCAAGATCATGACACACTGTGCCTACAAGGAGAGTATGGTGTTCCTCCAAAAATAAACTCTTTGAACCCCCTGATCTTGAGGCATTTCTGAGAAAGAAGAAGCAGGAGTTTAGAAAAGGGGACAGACAGGGAGCGAAAAGGGGATCCAGAAAGCACTTGGTCATGTTGTATCCATACTATCCTGCAGTAGAGTAGTATGTACTGTAGATTGTGCCTAAACTTCACAAGACAGTTTAGAAATCCTATCAACTTCTCTTTACTTTTACCACCAAATATTATGCATTCATGATGGATGGCTTGCAAAAATGACTGCTACAACCATAACTTATACATAAGTTCTAAAATCTTATATTGAAGCCCAGGAGAAATTATAGATTGCAGACAAGTTATCGTGTGACATGCTCGTGACCAGCTACATTTTTGTCTTTATTTTAGACAGCAAAGTTATTGTCATATTGCCAGTTATCTTCATGAGTGTATTAGGAGTGAAACTAGTCTAGTTCTTTAGGTGTAGCGGTTGGGGCTAGTGCAGGGGTGGGCAAACTTTTGACTTGCGGGCCAGAATGGGTTCTAGAATTTGGACAGAAGGGCCGGGCCAGGAGCATTTTTGACCAAGCAATGCTCACAAGGCTACACTTAAACCTGGGGATTGAAATGTATAAAAAAACAGACAATTTTCACGACTCACACAGAACACCTCGCACTAAGTAAGTAGCAGTCTCAGTTATGTGTGCCATTTCTGTATTTCTTTACACAATCTCATAAGGCGCCACCGGACTATAGTGTTTTCTTATATACAGGTACATGTCCCTTCTTACTCACGTTTAAATACATACCTACCGCGATTTTTTAAAAATAGAGCTGGAGCAAAAAACTGAGTATGATTGTGCTTTTATCTTCATTTTATTTGTACAAAGTATTAATCAAAACCTCACGCGGCTGGCCTTTGAGACAGACACATCATCACGTAAGCTGATTTCATACTATGAGCCGCTGTGGATGACTCCTAAATTAACTTAAAATCCTGGGGAAACCTGCCCGGCCGAGGAATATGTTAGAAAAACTTTTTATTGCTTTGGTATCCTGGTGCCTGCAGTTTAAATTATTTAGATGAAAAACACTGCCAGCAGCGCGGTGAACCGGAGAAGCTACCCAGCCTAGGAAGGCTGATGATGAAGGGATTCCCTGCAGCCGATTGTACGTATGTGGGGGTCTGAGGGCCTCCGACAGAAATAGTATGAAACTGATGATAATCTGGATGAACTGACTGCAATTATTAAGTTTTCAAGTGGATTTCCCACTTAGAAACATATTAAAACTACTTTATTCACAGTCACATCAAATGTAGCTGCAAGATTTGAATTATTTAGATGAGAAAAACACCTTGCCAGCGCTGCTGTGAACCGGAGGAGACCGGCGAGAGGCCTATGGAGGGGGAACAGATTATTTCAGGCAGCTGAAATATATGGTTCCCCCCTTTAATTTTTGCAAATAAAGTAAATATGACCAAAATCCACAGGATTTGTTCTTGATGGTGGTGAGGGGAATAAGCACAGTTAAAGACTCTGCAGGTAAATTAATTTCTTCCCCTGTTATGGAGGGGGGAAACAGAATATTTCCAGTAAGCTGAAAACATCCATTATCTCCTCTCACTCCTCCCATATTTTTGGGAAATAAAGAGCAACTGTTTCCAATTTCTCTAAAATTGATATGTGTGATGTGGTATACTATAAATGTCCTCAATCCAGTAATCTGTCATATTTTACATTAGAAGGTGATTAACCAGAAATTCTACTCTCATCTTTGCAGGACGTCTTAATTTGTGTGCCCTGCTATCAGCCAGTTTCCATCCTCTTATATCAGCAATGAAAATTTAAAAATACACTAATGCGGTTGTTGTGTTCGGTGACTGGCGTTTATTTCCTGTCACTGTATTGAAGGGACAAAGTTGGAGAAATACCGACTTCTCTTGGCGTTAAAAACACAAAACAGTAAAAAGAGGACATGCGTTAATGTATTTATTTTACAATTTCTTAAAGAGCAAAAGAGCTTTTATGAATGGATGTTACAAAGTAGAATGATGATTATATGAGCTGTTTTACCGAAAAATGATCAGGAGCGCTTTGAGAATGGGCAGATCCGCCTCTCTGGCTGCCAATGCGTCAGCTCCCAAAACACAGGGGAACAGATTTTCACGAGGAAACAGAATTTCGCACAACACCTCTTCACACCGATGTCGAAGCGGTTGAAGTTCCTTTGTCAGACCTCTCGGGATAACGGCGAAAGCACGGCGTTCATTCAGTCACAGATTAACAGCGGCGGTGATGCGTGGAAAAACCACCTGGTCTCCACACCTGCCTCAGCCACGCTTTCATCATCTCCTCATCCATCCAGCCTTTTCATCATTGCGCGCGATATCATATGTCATCAGAGCGCTGTGTCTGTCTCTGTCTGTCAGCTCCCAGATCAGCTACTCTGATTGGTTGATTGCGGCGCTTCCAGCAGCAAAACTTCAATTTTTCCATCTCGAGTAGCAGCAGCGCGCGTTTCTCGATCCGCTGCACCTGCTGCTGCCTCTAAAACTTCTATGGGACCTTTTGTTGCTCTCATATACGCATCGTTAATCATTGACTTTAGCATGTAAACTTCGCTGCTTCCTCGCCGCGCTTCTGCTGGGCACAGGTTCACACCTCCGATGTCGAAAGCAGTTGGAATAACAGCGAGCACAGCATACCATTTGTTTCACCATGTTTTTCTACATCAGCTGTGAGATGGCACGATGCAGTCACAGATTACCAGAGATGGTGACATGAGTGGGAAAAAAACACCTGGTCTCCTTACATTCACCTCCCTCAGCCGCAGCACACATACATCTCCCTCAATGAGGAGATGAGCAGTTCTGTATGGTGCATGGTGGTCTCAAAAAGTCGCAGTTACAACACAATATAGGGCGCATTTCATGTTACTTTGAGGAAAAAAAAAAAAGACGTTTATGTGCGCCTTACAGTCATGAAAATAGGGTAATTTGGACAAGTTCGGCGGGCTAGATTAAAAAGCCTAATCTGGTCGTGACATAATGTCCGGGGGCCGTAGTATGCCCATGTCTGGGCTAGTGTAAGGAATGGGTCAGTGTTAGTTTTTAACTCTGCAGGTAATGGAAAGTTTTTGCAGGTTTCTGTCACAACCTGTCATGCACCAACACATCAATAAATGATGAGAAAGGTATACATATTGTGTCAGTATCTGACGCACAGGGGGCTTGACTAAGCATTGACGAGTTGGGACAAGTAATCTATTGGCCTTGACGAGCCTTGCTCAGCGGGGGTAAGGGAATTCAAAATCAAACTAAATAACAAGGGAGGGGAAAATTTGAAGCCGCCACGGAACATGTGATAGACAGCTTGACCAGCCACAAGCAGCAGTATAATCAGCAGACACACAAGGAAATGAAATGCATTTAATCGACCATGTAATGCAACAGCCACCAAAGTGTTTTTTTCCCTGCAAGTACATCTAGGTCAAAGGTGTAGTGACATCAGAGCAGCAATTTTATGGTGAGCATATATTTGTAGTTTTTAGGGAAGTTCACTTAAAAGGTTGATAGGTGTTAAATAAGAAATAACAAGCACACATTTTAGCTGCATTTTACAATAACCCTAAAAGACTGGGTCAGGAACAAGCGCAGGTTATCTTTCTACAAAATTTCAGTTACCCTACAAATAGCTCGTGCCAGCTCCAACATATCAGTTGAATGATAATGATGCAAACGCACAAGTTAGCTGTGGCACGCTAGATTGTGAACAAGGCAAAAAACACTGGGCTGATTTCCTTATGCGACCAGCTGCTGCCCTTGCCAGAAGAGATCAATATTAAGTTATTTCTATTAAGTTATGCATGGAGTGCCTTCCCTAACTATCTGATCAGCATAGCATTGGTACAGAGTGACAGAGAACAAACACAAAAAGGGGTTTCTTGCAGCCTATATTGTTCCAGGATGATCTATAAAAACAAACAGCACTAAACATAATTAACAAGATGAACAGTTGCCCTCTTATATATGTTGTCAAAGTGGAATGAGCTGTTTTTCCAAAAAAGGTATTCAATGAATGAAAAACCAAAACCTTTTAGCGGGGCTGGGTAAAAGGATTCAAAATAGCTAGGAACTATCAGAGAACAACAAAAGGAAGGGCAGTGAGCTGAGACACAGAAATGAGCTAAAAATGACAAAGACATGAGGAGAACACATTTTGAATGAGAATCTAAACCAAATACACACACAAAAACATCTATGAAGCAAAATAAAAAGGAATATAAATGTTGCTAAAACTCCTACTGAAAACTCATAATTAATAAACCAAGGATAATACAAATATCAAAAAACACCTGACTCCAAAAACATAAAGACTTTCATATAAGGATGTTAATAGTCATCTGTGTGGAATTATTCATATTCATTCAACACATAAAGACTTTAGCAAGGTTTGGGCCCTAAAAGTCTTCTAGGAATTCAACTTAACTTTCTTAAGCTTTTTTCTTTCCCCCGAGATTTGAAAGCAGTAAAATACTTTACATTTTGTAGTAAAGTCTTGCTACCTCCGGTAGATTTGCAGTGTTTAATTAAGGCAATTCTGTGCACATTTTATTGCCTGTTTGATAGCACCAGATAAAAGACAATGTAAAGCAGATCCTCATCAGAATTCATCCCAGTGTCGTGATATGCAGAATCACCCTAGCATATAGAGAACACTCAGTAGTGTAGCAGATTAAGAGGGTGTGTATTAGACACCTATACTCATGTTTAAGAACCAGACTGGGCAGAATGAGAATTAAAATACCTGACAACAGCAACTGAAATTCTGAACAAAATCAATAAAAGTAAAGCAAAAGTTCAAAACAACTCAAGTAAAGTTACAAGACTTAAAAATGTTAATTTGTTAGAAATTAGGAATGATCATCTAAAACGTGCGCTCCCACTCTCTCATCCATTTTATCCAACTGAATTAGTCGCTTGTCTTGCTGTTGTCCACAACTGTGACACATATCCTGAGTGGATAATGGCTGCAGAGCACATGGTGTGCATCTCAGCTTGGCACATCTTGTTTGTTGTCTGTGCATCTTGCAGTTGGGCAGCACAGGAACTGGCGGTTAATCAGTGCAGCAAGTCTTAATGGGCTAAAATGTACACACAAATGCACTCCACACACACGCAAAGAGACACAGCAAGGAGCATAATTGCCTGTGATTGCATTTGGATACCCATCTACACTCATGATGATTAGCTACACGATGCTAAAGGAGAGAGGGAGCCACTGAGCAAAGAACGGATAAAGAGTGGAGAGGAGGATGGGAGCAGAAGAGTTATTAACTGGCACAGTTTCGCTATATTTTCATTCATGAAAAGTTTTAAGCAATTAAAAGTCCGTCTGAATGCACCAGACAGAAAATATTTATCTTGCTGGTAAAAAAAAAAAAAAAAAACATCTTTTAATGTCAATATAATGAATAAATGAAGCTTCAACTATTTCAAAAACTTCTTGTGTATGCAATAATTCAGAGGCTCAATAAACCAAATACAAAATGTTAAACTGTCATGCCTTTAAATGTATGCATTTTAAAAGGATCGGCATTTTGTTGAAAAGGGTTTGGGTATTGTTCACTAAAAGTTGAATGTGCACAAGGATAGACACAGATAGACACAAGCTGGTGCTAGAGCACTAGCCCTTTGCCCCTCTGGACTAAAATGCGCACTCCTGAAATCGTTTTTTGTTTTTAAATTTATTTATTCCTTGACCCAGAGGTCAAACCCAGAGTCTAGATTTCAGTAAATATAAGGGCCAGCTAACCGTCCAGGTAACCAAGCGTATTTACCTCTTTCACCAACCGATTAGTTCACAGCATAACATCTTAATGGCCTCTACCAGACACCATGAAATAGCTTAAAACGCAACTCCATAATTACATTAGAAAAAAATGTACCTTAAAGTATCTCACTGATCTAATTATTTATTTGTTGTAATTGTCCCTGTCAGCGACTCCCTAATTACATCTTTTTGACTTTTTTTATGACAACTTCAGCACCTTTTGTCTGTTAAAAGGCCAAATGATGAGAATTGGTAAAAGTAACTTTAATAAAGTTCTATTTAGTTAAAGTGTTGTGTGTAGATTAAGCTGGATTTTCAATTTCAGTGTTTATCTTGGACTACAAAAAAATAACCTGAAAATCTCTACAATTTTCTGAAAATAACTGTATTTGTCCCTAATGAGACAACTGGAGATAGGCACCAGCACCAGCACCCCTCGTGACCCTTGATTGGGATAAGCGTGGCAGAATATGAATGGATGGATGTCCCTAATCTGAACAGCGAAATCAAATGATCTGTCAATGGAATAAGAATTTTTAACCTTAAAATTAGATTATTACATATTATGCAATTGAAATAAGATAGCAGGGTTGAGTTTTCTTTCATACTTTAAATGTAAATTTTAGTTCATCTGCAAATTGTCATATATACCCAA
This sequence comes from Cyprinodon brontotheroides, assembly GCA_018398635.1. Lineage (NCBI taxonomy): Eukaryota > Metazoa > Chordata > Actinopteri > Cyprinodontiformes > Cyprinodontidae > Cyprinodon > Cyprinodon brontotheroides. The sequence continues at coordinate 10,529,938 of JAGKQL010000023.1, forward strand.
TAAACTTAAAGATATTCTGGAATCCAGGGTTTTATATTAGAAATAGAATCATTTGAAATTTTTTCTTGTTTGCAATGCCTGAAAAGAGATAGATAATAACTGAGAGAGAAAATCCAAAGGACGAAACAGGACCAGCAACAAACTTCTCTCAAATAGAAAGAGCCAGAAATTCTATGTAGGAACCTGCAGAACCTACCCTTCATTAACTTCCTATGTCCCTTAGATTAAGGTTTAGTATATTTTCTCCCTTTCAACCATTAATAGTTATTGCTGGATCAGCTATTTGAAAAACTGGAAAGTACAAGTGGTATTTAAGCTGAAAAGTAAGACTGAGAGAGCCCCTTTTAGAACATATTTCTGTCTCTGAGTTTGACTTACTCCCAACAACTCCCAGCCAATTATTAAAAGGAGCCTTTAAAAATACGTAGGTAATGTGGACATTACAAATACAAAATATACACTCACCGGTCACTTTATTAGGTACCCCATGCTAGTAACGGGTTGGACCCCCTTTTGCCTTCAGAACTGCCTCAATTCTTCGTGGCATAGATTCAACAAGGTGCTGGAAGCATTCCTCAGGGAGTTTGGTCCATATTGACATGATGGCATCACACAGTTGCCGCAGATTTGTCGGCTGTACATCCATGATGTGAATCTCCCGTTCCACCACATCCCAAAGATGCTCTATTGGATTGAGATCTGGTGACTGTGGAGGCCATTTGAGTACAGTGGACTCATTGTCATGTTCAAGAAACCAGTCTGAGATGATTCCAGCTTTATGACATGGCGCATTATCCTGCTGAAAGTAGCCATCAGAAGTTGGGTACATTGTGGTCATAAAGGGATGGACATGGTCAGCAACAATACTCAGGTAGGTTGCAAGGTAGGCGTTGCAACGATGCTAAATTGGTACCAAGGGGCCCAAAGAGTGCCAAGAAAATATTCCCCACACCATGACACCACCACCACCAGCCTGAACCGTTGATACAAGGCAGGATGGATCCATGCTTTCATGTTGTAGACGCCAAATTCTGACCCTACCATCCGAATGTCGCAGCAGAAACCGAGACTCATCAGACCAGGCAACGTTTTTCCAATCTTCTATTGTCCAATTTCGATGAGCTTGTGCAAATTGTAGCCTCAGTTTCCTGTTCTTAGCTGAAAGGAGTGGCACTCGGTGTGGTCTTCTGCTGCTGTAGCCCATCTGCCTCAAAGTTCGACGTACTGTGCGTTCAGAGATGCTCTTCTGCCCACCTTAGTTGTAACGGGTGGTTATTTGAGTCACTGTTGCCCTTCTATCATTTCGAACCAGTCTGGCCATTCTCCTCTGACCTCTGGCATCAACAAGGCATTTCCGCCACAGAACTGCCGCTCACTGGATGTTTTTTCTTGTTTGGACCATTCTCTGTAAACCCTAGAGATGGTTGTGCTTGAAAATCCCAGTAGTTCAGCAGTTTCTGAAATACTCAGACCAGCCCTTCTGGCACCAACAATCATGCCGCGTTCAAAGTCACTCAAATCACCTTTCTTCCCCATACTGATGCTCGGGGTTTGAACTACAGAGGTATCTGTCCAAAACATATCTACATACCTCATCACACCTGAGATTACACGCCATGATTGGCTACTTAGAAATTAACTGTTAACGTGCAGTGGGACAGGTGGCCCACCCCTAATAAAAGTGGCCAGTGAGTGGAGTTTATATGTAAAACATATTAATATTTTATTTTTATTCAGATAAAATCTACTTCAACTAATAGCACTGTAAATCTTTACTTTGTTAACAGCATCCAATCTCTGTGCCGATTATTTTTAGGGATTCAGAAGACAGGTCTGGAATAAAGTTATGTGGATGTTCGATATAGGCTTAGGTTATAAACAATATACGAGCATTTAAAGACCTGATGGAATAATGCTTAATCAGTTATCTAAACATTGAAGGGTAATGGCACATTACGCTTTAACAACCTCCCAAGACTTAATTGGAAAGCCAGGAAGTAAGAAAGGACAGGATGGAGGAACATTTTTCAGAGAAGTGGCCAAATGGGCCTTGCCTGGGGGGATTTTCGGGATTCATAGCTTTGGTTGGAGAATCTGTTAACAGGACAACTTCCGGCAACGCATTCTACAAATCTGGCTTTCATGTAAGATTGTCCCAAAAAAACCAAAAAACCTAAGTGCTCCTTTTTTTCTGCAAACAATAAAGAAACAACACAAATAAATGAAAGAAGACATCAGGTCAGATGAGCGGAAAATGTAGGGCTCTGATGCAAAATAGTTATAAAATTAGTTTGGTCAAGCAGTAGTCCTACAGGTTTTTTTTTAGGTACAGCGAAATAAAACTTTTCTCTTCCCAAAACGTATATTGTTCCGAAAGAGTGTTGTGCATCCCATGTAGTGGAAAAAGTCACACGTCGTTATCACGTGGTCCTATTTTCTCTCTGTCCATGTCTCCCTCCGCCCAAAGAGGCTTGCATAACTCTTCGCTGTCTGAATGGCGGCGCACTGATCTGATGAGAAAATAAGGACCGACTTTCAGTCTACAGGCGCTGGCTGGGCCGATATCTGCTCACAAGGATGCTGCCAGGGTAGGGCCCGGTGATTGCATGCACTGTGGTGATGGGGATGCCACAGATTCATGTCAAAAATACCGAACTATCCCTTTAACAACTGCATTCTGGGTAAACCCTGTTCCGCCCTCCACCGAATCAGACAAACACTGGAACTACAACATACAGTGTGGAGTCAAGGATTCAACAACTTCTCTGGAAACGTGAGTCAGCAACCAAATCCTCTTTTCCAAGTGTTCACAAGTCAAATTTCCCACTGAGCCTGAACTAACCGGGCTGTGTCTTCTCCCCTCACTTTTCAGTTTCCAGTTGAGCAAGGTTCTAGAGCAACACTTCTCTCTGAATTATCTCTTCAATAAAAACCTTGTTAAACCTTTTCCCCTGGTCTCCTGTTTGTCTTCTGCATTTGCCCGAACCTTAAGTTAAATCATGACAAAGACCTAAATCCCAATCTAAATCTCAGGCAAAACTTGAATACTGCTGTTCAAGGATGTATTTATTCAAATGTAGCTTTGCTTGGGTTAATTTGCTAAAAGTAATGGAAACAAACAACAGGTTCTAGATGTGCCAAGCTGGCCAATATAAAGCGACCAAAAAGATCTCACATGTAACTGCAGTAATAGTAATAATTTTCCTTTAGATCAGTAATTATATACTACTAATTGTTGGCCTTCATCACAAAATCTAAATCGAATATATCTGTAAGTGCCATTTTATCGAGCTTTTAAACATAAAGGATTTATGCAATGTTTTAATATTTTGGTTTCATGTTGTGTATAAATCAGTTAATGGCAAGTCTATTTTATGTTTTGTACTTCAGATTTAAAAACATTTGTATAAAAATTAACCAAAGAGGGAACAGTTGTGCTGTATTGCCTGCAAAGAAGGAACTGTGTGAAAAAGCATTGTGGTAGTTTTTCCTTGCTTTGATGGAAAGATGCTTTCACACATGTAAAACAGGCTCTGTGTCAGTCATTCAACTGAAGAGGTTGAATGAAGAATAAAGAGGAAACTAGAGATTTGCCTTCACAATGTCTGAGCTTCAAACATTAGATATTCACTTCTAACTTCCTGAATGAAATAATAATCCTTCTGAGTTTGCAATTATTTTCAAACAAGGTACATATGTGGTAAACAAAATGACAGGTAGCATACATTTAGATATCTTTTCTCAGTAAGCTAAAGAATCATGAAATAAAAAGTCCACAGTTATAAATGTCAGGTTGAAAAGGGATCTTTTTTTTTGGCTTCACAGTTTTTCTGACTCTCTATTTGCTGTTGACGGTTACATCACAAATAAATCTGGCAGGCAATCCAGCCTTCATATTCCCCCAAATTAAATTGTCAGTCAGGTCCTGGGAGTTCATCTTTAAATGTGAGAAGCATATTGGAACGCATCATCAAGGCAGATTTAAAGCTAATTATCATTAATAAGCAGATCCTGCATGTATCATTTCTATGAAAAGATAAACATTTTTCCCTTCAGTCCCTCACATAGAAAGAGTTGAGATGTCTCGCTCTTTGAGCCTATGCAGATGGTGCGACGCAGGCGAATGAATGAGTGGGGGTCGGACTGAAAGGAAACTGGAGAAAGTGGAAGCAAAAGGAATGAAGATGAGAGTTGGGATGAGAGGAGGAAGGGGAACGTCAACGATGAGGAGGTGAGCGAGAGAGAGCAGACAAAGAAGTGGGGAAGAAGAGAGAGAACGGCAGCCTTAATGTGTGCATGAGTGACAGCTGTGCACAAGTATTGACAGTGTGCTTGCAGAGCACAAAAAAATGGGGCCTGAAATAGCTTGTTAACCAGAGCCCTAAATACTGGCAGCATCGTAGAAATTAAAGTAACGAGGGAAAATGGAGAGCAAGAAAGAGCCAAAATACTCACAGATAACATGCTGGGAGTGTGGGTGGGAGAAAGTTAGATAAATGTGCAGTAAAGGAAAAGAAACCTTGAGTTTTATTTTCATTTTAGGCTGACAAAAACAAGCTAAAACCTGATTGTATTGTTCATGATGGATGGAAAATTTCTGCTTAGTTGAAAGAATGACATTAAATGTAAACAAAAGATCCAATGAATCCGCAATAATTCTGTATAAAGTCAATAATTGCTTTTATGATTAGACACTTTCACCAATAAATATATCCATACAGTCGTCACTAAGGCTTATGTAGGTTGGGCCCTTGGGGGAAGGGGGCGACAATTTAAATAGAGAATCCCAGGTGTTTTGCTACCAAGCTGTGGGAAAGATATCTTCTCTCAATCAAGTCTTTGGTTCTCCCTGAGGACTAATCACACATGTCACATTGACAACATCTCCCTAAAATGATGTCCAGAAGGCATCCTCTGTCATGAAACGAGGACAGATAGACCCAGTATTCAGGAGAGACAGTCAGTAGGAAAGTTCAAAAGGTTTATTAAAATAAAAACAAAACAAAAGCGGAGCTGTGGCTCGCGGACACTGCAGGCGGGGGGGGGCGGGGCACCGCCCAATCTCAGACACTCTGGTTTAACAGTCCAGAACAGTCCAGACCACGAGTGTCCCCAGTGCTGCAGTCCCAGAGGTGATGCTGGAAGCTGATCCTGGTGAGGGATCCAGAACAGACGGGAACAGGACACAAACAGGCAGGATCCAGATCAGGCGGGAACAGAAACAGGTGGCTGGGTTCAGGCTTCCAGACACACACAAGCTCCAAGGAGGGTTCAGAGAGTGACTGGGACCCGAAACATGACCAGGTAGTCACTTATAGGAGCAGACAGGGTCAGGTGCAGATGAGCAGGCACAGTGGAAGAGGGGTAGCCAAGACAGGACGTAGGAACCGGAACTTGAAGCTGGACTTTAAACTGGTCTCACACCCAGGGAGCCAGGCTTACTTGGATAAAAACTGAACCTCCCCCCATAATGAGCCAAAACCCAGAGGACTCCGCAGGGGAGGAACAGTGGATCGATCAGGGAGAAAGAGATTAAATATCTAAAAGGCTCTTTCCACTGGCATTGCTGAGGGATCCAAGACATGAACCAAATAAAACTGAACAGCATCAAATGTTTCCTAAAGATGAAGCATGGATTTTCCCAGGCTGACTGAATGAAAACCTCCAGAGGAAACTGAGGCAGAGGAATAAATTATAATTGAGGCAGGGAAGGAAGAGGGCAGGTGAGGGAATTACTAATTAGGGGAGAGCGCAAACAGGCCAGATCATTAACTGTCTTTCTGTCAGCATTAGAATTTGACACATTTTACTCTGGCTGTAATTTACATTAATTTACATGAGCATTGGTGTTTTTTCTGTGCATTTATGCATGATGCTCTTAATTGGGTCATACTGCAAAGCTGGGCATTAGAATAGCTAACCATCTTTTGTATGTTTTTTGTGGCTTTCAGTTATATTCTTATTTGATGTAACTGACCTCAAAGACCAATTTACAGCAAACTTCTAACAATACACATGTAATATGTTTTAAGTAGATCTGACATTAACTGACAATATCACTTTCTCAGTCTAATGATGTTATTTCTTAATAGAGAAATATCTTAGCAAAACAGATTGATGCTCCTCTGCATTACAACCTGTAACTGGTTCTGCTATGGAGTCACTGGTGTCTTTTGGAACGTTTCTGAAACTTTTTTAGACTTCCACAAACTAAAACACTGGAGTTTCCTTTTATCTCATTAGTTTGTTTTGCTTGTTTACTTTTAATTAAATTTTCTTTTGGTGCAACCAAAATCTGAGGTTTGTGTTTACACGTCCAAAATTAAATCTTTTAAGACCACCTATTTTCACTCCATTAATGACAACATTTGTCGATGCTTTTCACAGCCAAACTCTGCCATGAACAATAGCCAAAAACACAACAATGGGGATTATACACCAGGCTCATCTTGCAGGAGTTAAGAGGAGAAATTAGGAAGTTATTTGTTCAAAGAAACTAAAGAACACCTGTTGAGAGAAAGAGGTTTCTTAAAATTATCACTTTGTCCAAGTTAGATATTCATTAGTTAATTGTCACTTGATCAACAAATTTCAATACTCCTACAGTAAAATGTCAAATGGTTCACTTCCTTCAACCAAACCATTATTTTTTCTCATTGTTCATAGAATTTCTGACAGGATTTTTTGTATCAAAAAAGTCATATTTGGAGTATAATTACGCTTTTTGGCAATATGGAGCTTTTGTGTTCCTCAGCATTCTCAACCAGTTTCTAGCGGAGCTGTTTCTCTGTTTGGGCAGTTATAGACCATGCTAATAGAAAGTGGCTGCTTGCCCAATTTGGCTCCATGTCACATATCAGCAGCAGAGGACACTTTCTCACAATTCTTGCTGCAGGACTTCTTCTGGCAGAAAAAATTAACTTTCTCAGCCAGACATGCATAAACACACTTGGGCATGCAAACATACCCGCGCACACACCCATACACATTTGTATGAGCAAAGTGACTCCAAAAATGTGTGAGCTGAAAGAACAAATGAGACACAGACTTCATAGGGGTGGGTGGTTTAGGTGTGAACATGTAAATGACAGGCGTATGGGCAAGAATAACCAGCCAGCATGTCCCTCTGTTTTCTTCCTCCATCATCTTCATGAATAAAAGATTGACAGGGCTGCCCTACACGCATGCAGATTGATTTAGTCAAATTACATGTGAAAGATGATGGGCCTAATTTAGACCTTTTTGATTCTTCATCCAACTTGTCACTTTGTGGGTACCATCAACCCCCACCTCCCTCCCCCCCTGCCAGCATCACAGATTATCTTCCATTTTTTACATCCTTTTTCTCTCTTACTGTTTGAATTTGTCTTCTCTGTAGTGGTTTGCTTATTTAATTCATGGATAGGCAATTCTGGTCCTCAGAGGCTGGTGTCCTGCATGTTCAAGCTCATCAGAATGCAATGAATTGGGCATTAGAAAGCTGCAACAGACCTTGGTGGCAGACTGGGGAGAAAATTAGACAATTTGATTCTAGTTCAGAGGTTAGAGCATAAAACTATCTAATATATATAAGATAGCAGTTCATAAAACCCCAAACTGTCCACCTCTGCTTTAGCTCCTATAATACAGGTCATTTTCTGCACATCTCAGTTGTCTTTATTTTAACTGTTGTGCTAAAGTTCACCCTTACACTCTGATGTTAGAGCCTTTTAAATTGTATGTAGTTATGTAACGGTATCTAGATGTCACAGTGGAGCAGCCTAATCTCAGCTTTGAAAGCAAATTTAAAAAGCAGTTTAAATAACTGTATTATAAAAGTCATTACTTTATAAAAATATTTTATTACCTCAATACTTTTGGGGGCTTTTGAGGTAACCAAACATAGTATGCATAGAAACATACTTATTTCACTCTGGTTGATTTAACCTTTTTCTGACACTGGAAAACTATATCTGCAAAGTTTGAAAATGCCACATATTAAAGCTCAGAGACAAATAATCAATTAAGCATGAATTAAAGTTTGTCCCCCAAAGTGAGGAGTGAATGTGCATAATTCGACTAGGGGGAAAAACTTTGCACCCTCATGCGCAAACACAGATGTGGCACATGTTTTATCTTCCTGCCAGAAGTCATATCTTTCTAACAGACTTAGTTGTTTGTATGCCAGCCCTTCCAAACTAATTTTCTATTTTGGTTCACTGCAAGCTAATGAAGCGGTTTAAACAGGATCTTCCACATCGAGGTGCCTCTTGTCCAGTACACATGCTATACAGAGAATAAAGACTATTCCAGAGGATGAAAAGCTTTTTCAATACCCCAAACAACCACACTTTTAAGATAATCTCGTTTATCAACAGATGTTTGAAATTGAATGTTTAAATAGTGACTTTTTGTTTACTTCATAATTCAAAATCAAGAATAAGGAGGCGTGTTTCAATGTTTGGTGCACACGATCCATGTACTTAGTCCTCGATGTGGCCGAACCGGGTTCGAATCCGACCTACTTCCTTTGCCACATGTCTCTCCCCTCTCTCGTGCCCCTTTTTCCTGTCAATCTACTTGTAATAACGAGCCACTCGTGCTGCTGTCATGGTGCTTTTAAGGGATCTGACCCACATGCAGAAAACCACTCAGAGAACCAAGGGAAAGTTTAACAGGTTTATTGATGAGGACAACAGGAGGTGGAATCTTGAACCCAGAGAGCTGATGAACCGGAACTAGAAGTGGAAGGGAAGTTCATAGCGCTTAGTTCAATGGCCAGAATGTGTAAGTTTACCAGAGGGAGAGCAACTCGTTGGAGGGCGGACAGGTTGGTGGAGTTGGACCCTGAGGAGTATGAGAGCGGACTGCCACTTAGATTTCCGACTTGCACGGATCGTGTGGAGATTTTCCCCAGCTCAGTGTGAACACAAAATATCCTCCCTGGGGGTGAAGGCTAAAACTTCCAGTCAGCAGGAAGGCTTCCTGCCAAAAGGCAAAGACAAAAACACAGTTAGTCTCAGAAACAAAGCACAGGTTAGACTCAGCTAAACATGGCTTGGCTAGAGTACCCAAAACTGGCAAACACTTTGGCGTCGAGGTAGTGGCAGTCAACGGCTCAAATACTCCCCAGTGATGAACCATTGAGCCCCAGGTGTGCATGAGGACCAATGAGGATAGGGCGCCACCTGGTGGTGGAGGGAGAGACAAACACAAAACAACCCACACAAACTGGATTCCTAACAGCTGCAAAAACCTTAAAAAAAATGAACTGATTAAAAAAGATGTACTAGTCTACAAAGAACATATTTATACATATATACTGAATACAATGCAAAAACACTCATATCCTCCAGCTTGTCTAATACTGTCAGTGTATCTGTATTTATTCAATCCAGTAAAAGTTGTAGTAAATATATTACATATAATTTTTAAAGTAGCGGAGCAATAATAATAATAATAATATTTTTTTCATTGCACTGGACAGAATAGAGGTGTTACTGTTTATTACTTTAGCATATATTTTCTTTTTTTAAACAACAATCTACGTTTAAACAGTAGCACCTGGTATAACTAACTGAATTAAAAAGTTACATATTTGGAAAAAAATAGCCAGTATTCAAACTGCTTTTCTTTGAAGATCTCAAACTGAGGTAAATAACCCAGAATCCTGACCATGTATGCTGCATTTGTACTGTTAACTACTCTTTCATTTACTGAGACACCATCTTACCTTTGGCGAAAAAACAAAGAGATTAGAAAAATCAACAAAAAAAAGAAAGAAAGAAAATCCTAAATTCAGCATAAACTGTTCTCAGAGCTCAGTTTAAGCTAATGGATTATGGTTTCTCCTTAACAGAAAAACAATCGATACTCAAACTCCTTTATTCCCTCACCCTAAGCTTTTAAACTCTGTTGGCCAGTAGCCAAGGATGTTACAATTTTTATTCTTTTTTTTTACGTCTCTGTTGCCCTAACATTATTTGTAGAATGTGGTTGAATGAGATTGTTGGTGTATTATTTTTCTTGATTGATTGAGTTGACCAGAGAGAGCAACAAACTGAATTGTCTTTTTTGGTGAGGATTAATAAAGCAGTTTGAAGCTGAAGTTGAAGTAAAATAATTATTACTACTCCAACTGAACTGAAAAATAGAGAATTAAATGTTGTTCTTTCAACACAAGAGGTATCTCTCAAAGACTATGTTTTTTAATAACGTGAATTCTAATAAGATTGATCTCTTATAGAATCTTGGCTGCAGTGAAAGATTAATAATCATCATAATAATTATAATTATTTTATTACATTGTTTAAAGCCCCTTTCAAAGCACCCAATGACAGTGTACAACAAACACATTCAACCACACACAATATTAAAAACAGAACAGACCAAACAGTGGAGGAATGCAGCGTTGAGCCGATGAGTTTTTAGCTTTGATGTAAACAGAGCACAGGGAAAGAGAGGAACGAAGATAATTCATTTTTCATAGAAGAAAATATGCTGAACTGTGAATGCTATTGATATGGGGGGTGAATGAGAGAGTGCTTTAAAGGATGACACCCAGACTCTTGACCTGAGGAGAGGTAAAGATGGTGGAACTGTCAATTGAGAGAGAGAAACTGTCCATCTTAGATAATAATAGTTTGGTTCCTACCAGGGGGGTCTCTGTTTTGATGCTATTTAGTTTAAGGAAGTTAGAAGTGAGCCATGTTTTCGTTTCAGTTAAGCATTAGGTGAGGGATGAGGGAGGGAATTTAGAGTTTGGCTTACCAGATAAATAGAGCTGGGTGTCATCTGTATAACAATTAATTTCCAAAAAAAATTAAAAATTCTATTGAGAATATTCTATTGAGAAGGATGGGGTGAAAATTTGTGACTAGGGCTGAACTCAAGTCCAGATAAATTAAAATGTAGAAAAGACCTCAGTCAGCTGCTATCAGAGAATTTATTGGGATTTTTAAGAGAGCAGTTTCAGCACTGTGACAGACTGGAATTGTTCATAAACATTATTGTGAGTTATATGGGAGTGAAGCTTGGAGGCGACTGTTTTCTCAAATATTTCAGAAATAAAAAGGCAAATTAGAAATGGGCCGGAAGTTATAGTAGTTTTTAGGACCTGGTCCAGATTTCCACAGTGTCAGACCAAATACTGCAGCTTTTAAAAGGGAAGGAGCAATTTACGAGGTAAGATATGAGTGAATAACGACAGATACAGTCGTTGTGGGGGCTGGAGACAGGATCTGACCACGGTTGTTTGGACTGGGCCAATCAGGCAAGTGGAGGACTTGGATCTTCAGATTAATTTAGATATGTTGAAGATGCTTGGAAGCTGAAAACTAGCTTTCACTGAATAGGGTTAAGGAGAATTCCAGGGCTCATAATAGGAGAAGGTAACAGTTTTTACTAAAGCCAGAAAATTCAGAATATTTTTAAAACTGTTGTCATAAACCTGATCAATCTGGCCATTTTTTAACCTTTTAGTTCCATTAAACAGATTAGTCTAACCCTTAAAAATTTTTTATCACAGTAAATGTTTACAAGACAGTTCTACAACAACATTCAAAAGATCTACCCCATTTTAGATTTCCTAAGAAGAAGAAAAAAACAGCAGACCAGGAATCTGATTTCTACCCTTTTACAAACTAATGTTCTCATTTATTGAGTTACTTCTTAATCACATGTGGCATAAATGAAAGTACCACCCTTGAAAATAAACAGACCTTATAGGATAGCAATAAATTAATATTCGTTTAATGTTAAAGTGTTACAACACTTGGATATTAAAGAGAAAATTAGTCAGGTCCTGCCTAATTTGGGAAAATAATCTATTGTAGAAAAAGACCCATCATCGAGCTAGAACAGTATATATTTTATCATTGATAGAGGAGATAAACAAAAATCTTGGTTTTCTTTTAAGTGGGGTTGCCAAACTTGAGTTCTGTATTGAGCCATCCATCCTGCTCTCAGTCTTATAGTCTTATAGGATTCTTTTTAAATTAAATTGATTTAATTGGAAATAAAATCACTGATATCCTCAGAACATGATTATTTTGCCCTCAGTAAGTAAAGAACCATCTCCGATCTGACCAGCTAGACTGACTTACGCCATATGTATTCAATACACATTTTGTCAGTCTGGACAGGCTCACACAGTGCTTTTCCTATACCTTATAACTGTGACAATAGTGGCTGCAAGAGAGCAATGTTTAATGATGTCCTTTAATATTTCTGAACATGCTGGCTGCTCTAAGGGCTTTTCTTTCTTTAATTTTTTGAAACAGTTATCTGATTGGTTCTAACAATTTTTCTGTTGACCCAATAAGTCCGCCCTTTTCGTGCATTTAGAACTGGGCTCTAAACACTCCTGTTCAGACAGGTAGTCCATGTTGAAGGCATTTGTCAGTCTGGCTAGCTGGTCTAGGTAACCTTAGGACCTTGGGTGTAGGGTTTTTAATGTTTGGGTTCAGCTGAGCTTTCTGATTTATCAAAAACATTATCTTCCTGTAAACTGTCAACTTGTATTGACAAACCTTATGGACAAAGGACATTCTTTTGAGGACCAGACGGTTCACATTTTGGAAAAAGAAAATAGGTGGTTTGAGAGGGGCATAAAGCCGTCTATGATAAGAAAGAAAAAACAACATTAAACAAAGGGGGTGGACTCAAGTTCCAGCTTTCAAAAACCTACAGTGCAGCAATGGAGTTAATCCCTTCACGTTATCATCACAGCCCCAGCCTCTGTACAGGAGAGCGGAGGACCTCGCCTATTCAGCCAGGCCAACAGTTCCCTTTAAAGACAGACCTTTCACACACTTAGACGGGTAAAGATCACTGCAGTCTAACAAAATAAGTCAAACGACCCCAATCCCAAAGGGGTGGACCCAAGGCTTTGTTGGGCTACTGTTAAACCTCGAGCTCAATGCTAATTCTGACATTTTGAATTGAACATTTTTTTTAGATGGGAAGCAAAACATCTTCAAACAAATTCCAGTGGATTGTTTTTAATTTTACTTTTCTTTTCTGGAATGACTGTGACCTGGATGACTGAGAATCTTCACCAGCTTGTGTCAACTTGTATGTTAGACCCAATCACAACAACCCTTTTAAGGAAGTATTCCCTTTGATTAGATATGATTAATCTAACCCTTACTAAAAACATATGTACCAAAGTTTTTTTTTTTTTTTACTCTCTGAAAGTCTCACTAGAAATCTCAATGGCAAAATTTCAATTATCCAAATTCCTTGGTTGCTGTTAGGTTTCTGTTTCAGTTATGTTTTTATTTTGATATTCAGTTTTGCTTTTGCTCTTTGTTTTATAGGTTTTTATGGTTTAGTTCTTATTTTGTTGTGTTCCTTGGGTTTTTCTCAGTTACTGTCTCAGTCTTGGTTCTGTTATATTTTCTTTTTAGTGTTCAGTATTGCTTTACTCCTTGTTTTCTAGTGTTAGTGGATTTATTTTTATTTTGCTATGTTCTCTGGTTAATTCTTAGTTACTGTTTCAGGCTCTGGTTTTGTTTTTGTTTTGAGTATCCAGTTTTGCTTTACTCCTTGTTTTCTAGTTTTAAAGGGTTTAATTCTTATTTTGTTGTGTTTTTCTGGTTATTTTCAGTTTTCTTGGTTTTTGTTTGTTGCCCTCTGCTGCCCTCTTATGTTCTCCTTTTTCCCTAGCTCTTTTCTTCTCTTGCTCTGTGCACACCTGCTCCCAGCCCTCTCTTTGTTTCTGTCTCCTATAAATACTCTTGCTGTTCAGTTCCTCTTTGCTGGGGTCCACGTCTAATCTCATCAATCTTCCTCCAACTTGTCTTTTTTCTGAGCCTTCCTCCTGATTACAGTAATTCCCCTGATGTCTCAGTTGTTTCTGGTTTTCTGTTTTAACTTATTTTCATATGTTTTGTTTTTTGAGTTTTTTGGACTACTTGTTTCTTGTTTGTTTTGGACTTTAGCTTTACATTTAGATTTTTTGGATAACCTGCCTCTGTTTACAGTAACTCATTATTAAATCAACTATAAATTCACCTCTGCCTTCCTGCCTCTGCTTTTGGGTCTACTGTCCACAAACAAATCCTGACAGTTGCTCTCACTTAGTTCAATATAAAGGATTATCTATTCCATTCCACACGCAGATACCACAACTGGTCTGCACCCCTAAGCAAAGATAACCTCCGGTTTGCACATCCTGTCCAATAGCCTCTGAAATGGCTTATTATCTGCATTTCATTACATTCCTCAGGTTCAAGCCAAAAAAGAAACAAAAGAATGCAAGACGCTGGTAAATCTTGTTTCAGCTTTTAAGAGTTGGTGCCAACTTAAGGGAGGAAATGAGCACAGAAACCATCACATAAGTTAGATGCTAATGATAACCTTTAGGTAACTGTGGTTGGCATTAGCATTAGTAGTATTGCCACTTATTGGCCTGGAGTAGTCAAACATGTAGCTATCATCTTAGAAAATTAAAGAACTAAAAAACTTTGCAAAACATTTGTTTTTGCAGCACGTGTGTGTTCTGCAAAACTCACAGAAATTTATGGGGGGGGAAAAACATATTTGTGGGTATCTGATGCTAAAATAAGCCATTATAAGATCTTCCAAGTATAATCCAATGATTTTGGGAAGCCTTTTCTAGAGTGGAAGGAAAAGAGATGAAAAACAAAATTGAAGAAAGCCTGTGGAAAAGAAAGGATGCAGAAGACTTAGGTAAAGCATGTGGAAAAGAGTGCTGGAGCACAGAAGTGAAAAAGACAAACAGGTAAGGCAAAAAAAGACACATTTATAAGTAACAACCTAGTTCAAGGAGCTTATCGCTTGTGTGATAATCATCAGCCAATTTAAAAGGGTAGCAGATAGAAGGTCAAGAAGGCAGCTAGTGATAATTGTGCCTCCCAGTCTGGCCTAACTCAACCATTTCAAGAAAATGGGTATCATTTTCATCTATGTGTGTAGCTGTGTGTATGTGGAAGGGGTAATGCATCAGTAAAAGTCTGTCTTCATGAGGACTTGTTTAAATTTAGGCTTTGAAACCCGAGTATTGAAACTGGAGCATTGAAACTGGCAAAAAGTTTTTTTAAGCTTTAAGAAAAAGATATAAAATTAAACTTTAACTGAATCTGGCAGTTCAGTACGCAACAGACAGCGCAACCCATTTAGAGCAGTAAACATACCAGAATTATATATTTTTCTAAAATTGTAAACATTTTGGATTTAAGATTAAAATTATTTTCGTCTGTCAATATGCTTGTTAGGACTCCAGTCTGTGTGGTCTGTGTTTCTTTTGTTTTTCTTCCTTCCTCCACCAGGCGGTGCCTGGTTCTGATGCTCCTCCTCACACACCTGCAAGGTTACCTCGTTAACTTGAGTGTTTTTAAGCTGCTGACTGCCACTACCTCGACGCTCAGAGTGTTTTGCCAGTTTTGGGTACTCTAGCCAAGCTGAGTTTTGCTGAGAGTCAAACTGAGTTTTTGTCAACCTGAGTCTCAACGCGTTGTTATTTTTGTCTTTGCCTTCTCGCAGGAGGTCATCCTGCAAACTGCATTTTTCAGACCGGTCTCTCTGGATTGGTTACATTTTTTGCAAAACGTCTTCTCTAAGTAACCTTTGGCTTTCCGATAAATGAATCGATTAATCGGAAAAATAATCAAAAGATTAATCGATTTGCAAAATAATGTCTGTTATTTGCAGCCCTAGTTGACATATTTACACAAGTATTACCAAATGATAATGGTCACAGTAAGCTTGCCCAAAACACTCCATGTGCAGCAGTGACCTGATGTTAGAATGGAGGGAAACAACTGGCATACTATGAATATTCAAGTGGTATTCCAGCAGGCGGTTCATCTCTGCACCAGGGCCAGGACTCAACAACAGGTCTGCACTTAAAGAGGTCATCGCCCACAGCATCACCAGAACTGATATCAACTGACTTACAGTTTTCTGAGCAAGCTACCATTAATACCAGAATAAAGACAGCTGCATTATTTTCTGGTGCAATAACAGGTATATGTGGACTGCTAAACAGCTAAGTATCTGTTAATCTCTGTACTGCAAGTGTATGACTTGTTTTCAGCAAGGTACTGCATATCTGGTATTTATATGTTAAGGAAAGTGTGATTTCTGTAGCTATCATCTTTTGGGATTTCAGCACAGAAGCTTTTGACTTTCAACAAGCTAATAGAGAAGAACATCTCTGTTCTGGAGGCTCCAAAAAGCCTGTGGAGATAAATTTAAAAAGAATCATTGTTCATAAAAGGAAGAACATTGTGTACAACGATGAGCATTGTCTTCATTGGACTGTGTGAGTGTTGTGAGTCAGAGGCTTTTCCAGGCCCACTGTAAGATAGACCACTACAGGAGATCTTTGATAATTCTGAAAATAAACATCTAAAACAGCTATTGTGGCATTAACTTTCCCTTTGGCAATGAATTTTTCAGCATGATTAAATTGAATTGTCTGTGCATATGGGGGGTACTAAGATGAATTAACCAGATTGTGCAGTATATTGTAAAAAAGCAGGCCTTACTTGAGGCCGCACTGTGTAGGAGGTTAGGAAATAGGTTTGTGAACACTGAAGGCACCTTATGTCTTGTAGGTATTCAAGCAACAAGCTTGTAAAGTCTATAAATTGGATTATACAGAGGTCATCGTGTCTAGCCGCATACCAAAACTTTCCCCTTCCAGAAAACTTGCAACACTAACTCTGACTCAGTCTAGCTATTTAAAAGAGCTAAGATCCGACTTGCAGCATCAGAGAAAAATAGTAATTACAAAGCAGTAACAATTCTTATAATTTAATTCATTTTAAACATGAATACCGGATCACAACAATTTAGTAAAGCCTGGAGTTGCACCTCCATGGAGACCATGGGAAATTAATTGCTGTTTTGCTTTTGTAATGACATCAATTCTTTGCTTTTGCTTGGAAAAAGTTGAAGTCCCGTTGTTCTTTTCTTGTAAAGAAAAAGCTGAAAACTGAGGGAGAGCAGTTTATGTGAAATTTTCTGGGGTAGAAATGATTGTCATGAAGAACAATTTTTAGGAAGACAGCAGGTGTTTACCTATTGGTGGAATTAGACATCTCAGGAGTCGGTTTTGATTTGTGAAAAGAGTGTTTTTTTTTCACTTTTTCCTCAGTAAAAAAAAACACAATTCTTGTAAAACACTATGGTAAAATGCAGAGAAAATACAATGACAAGGTATTGACAAAAGTTCTGCCCGCTATTCTATACTTTTGCAAAAAGAAATAACAAGCACAAAACTAGAAGGCATTCTATATCATTAGAAAACAACTGATAGAGTGCAGAGAGGGGACGTGTGTTTTCTGTTTGTTCCCTGTGTCGATGAAATTGTTTATATCTGAAAAAAGCTCTTTGACCGACACAAAAGCTTGATGCTGCCCTCAAGTCTCCAATAACTGCAAGAAGTTATGTAAAGTGTTTGAAGAAGCACAAATAGCCCTGCTCTTGTCTGAGTGTGTGTGTGTGTGTATGTGGGAGGGGGGGTATTTGTGCATGTTTGGCTGGGAGAAAGAGGCGCAGGTGGTAGGTTACAGGCACGGACGGCCTTTGGAGTCTATGTTCAAACCACCAGGGACAGAAATTATGTTTTACATCTGTTTTTCAGTCCTTCCTTTGCTCCATCTTTTCCAACTTCCTTTTTTAAATTATTTCTCATCTTCCTCATCATGTGCACCCATCTTTTCTCTCTCCCATTTCGCTCCAGTCTTCTACACAAATGGTGTACAGTTAGCTCCATCTAGTGCAAGATTCTATTAATAACAGTTTTCAGTCTCATTGAGGTATATGCTGTGTCTATAATTCTCAGTATAAAGCTCCTTATGTTCTGCATGAAGTATCTTGAAATAGGAAGTTGAAATAAAAGGTGTTCTTTATATTGAGCTGTTGAGAATTCATGATGTTTATGTATTCAGGACATTTTTTATGTTTAAGACAGAGGCGTAGACAGAACATTTTTATAAGGGTGGCGAGGCAATAACCAATGTACACTGAAGGGTGGCCGAAAGCAGATCGGCACCAGAACCTTAGGGTCCATTGATACTGATCCAACTGGAAAATGAACAACCACAACAACCATATTTTCCAAATAAAGACAAACTATACTTCCCTACAGCTTTTGCTAACAAATAGACACATATATTTAAACATCTATCTAGATAAAAGTTCTTATGGATTTTCAGGTTTGATTTCTGGGTCGAACATCTTTTCCATTGTCATTACTTACCGTATTTTCACGATAAGGAGCACCGGACTAAAAGGCGCACTCTCAGTTATGTGTCCCATTTCTGTATTTAACACACACATAAGGCATAGGGTTTATCGCGTTTTTTATATACAGGTGCATGTCCTCTACTACCTTTAAATACACTCTACACTGCGTATTTAAAAATACAGCGAGAGCAAAACTGAAGGTATGACTGTGCTTTATTCATGTATTTATTACAAAGTATTGTCAAACCTGGCAGCTGGCCATGAGACAGACACAGCACCTGGCCCAGCTGTAGTGCTCTAAATTAACTTAAAATCCTGAAACCTGCCGGCGGAATATGTTCGCTTTTATTACCGGTACCCTGGTGCCTGCAGTTAAAAATTATTTAGATGAAAAACACCTGCCAACTTGGCAGTGTTGAACCAGGCTGCCCAGCCTAAGGCTGCTGATGAAGGATTTCACTACTGTCGATTGGTATGTGTGGAGTTACCCGGCATATCCGACGAAATAAATAATCTATGGATGAACTGACTGCAATTATTAAGTTTTTAGGGTGGCCTTTCTCACTTAAAAACATATTAAAAACTACTTTATTCCCACTGATCACAGCAAAATATAGCTGCAAGATTTAGATTATTTAGATGAAAAACACCTGCCAGCCACCTGGAGGCTGCCCGGCCTAGAGTAGAGGCTGCTGTTTGGTCTAAGTTTTTCAGGTAGAAAAAGTAGAAGGAACACAGTATGATTGTTAGCTTTTATTCGTATTTGTGCAGTAAACTAAAACCATCAAAGTCATCATCCTCTCACATAATATCAGCATCCCTCTGAATAAAACAGCTGCGCTAAATCCGACATACCAGCTTCCACTTCCCTGCGCTGTCAGAGTCACTTTCCGTGCAACGCAGCTCCTCAGAAATCGAAAGCTTGAACAGCAAACCAGCAGACACAGTCCATCTACAATCCATCCGCCAACTGTGGCATAACTTGCGGCGCTGCCTTCCATTTATCCTGAAACTGTGGTCTCCGTCTGTCATCCATCGCTTCCGCAAACTTCGCAGCCTTACTGGAACGGCAGCTTCAAACCGATGTCGGCGGTGGAAGTTTCGCTGTCAGACAGGATAACGGCGAGCACAGCGTTCATTTGATTCATCTTTTTTCACCGGCTGTGAGATAAGACGCATAGCGATGGTGTGCATGGAAAAACCACCTAGTCTTCTCACATACACCTGTCTCAGCCCGCGCGCATCCACCCAGCCTTTTCATTTTCGTTAATATCATATGTCATCAGGCTGTCTGTCTGTCTAGCTGCAGCTCCCCAGATCAAAACCTCTGATTGGTTGATGGCCCGTCGTCAGCAGCAAAACTTCAATTTTTCCATCTGAGCAGCAGCTTGGCGTTGGCGGTGCATCAGATGCTTCAACGCTCCGCGCCTGCTGCACAAAACGCGCTGCGGGACCTTTTGCTGCACTTATACGCGCGTCAACCATGACTTTGTGCCAAACTTCAGCTGCTTCTGCTGCACCTGCTGGGTCGGGTTCACACCGATGTCAGCGGTTGAACAGCGAGCAAAGCGTTAATTTGTTTCCCCCCATGTTTTCACATCGGCTGGCGAGATAAGACGCGTAGGTTATATTAATGGTGATGAGTGGGGAAAAAACAGCTGGTCTCCTTGTCTCAGCCACGCTTTCATCATCTCTCAATGAGGTGGTCTCAAAAGTCGCGGATTTTAACACATAGAGTAGCACACACTTAAAGAGCACTTTTATTTTTAGAAAAGGCGTTTGAGTATTTATAGTCGTGAAAATGGGGGTACCACTACTTTTTATCAACCAATCCGTTCTGCATAAAATTGATGTTAACTACTAATATCTACAAAAATCTTTATTTACTAAGTTTCTATTAGAATGAGTTATTTATCTATGATTTAACTGAAGACTGACTTGCATTTTCTCTTTACCCATATAACACAAAATCTAGTTCTGAAAAGAGCATGATTTCTGTACTTATCATCTTTAAAGTTATTCTATTGATGTGCATAATTAACCACAGTGTTTTTGTTGTCAAGTAATTGTTAATCTATGAAAAATTCAAATGTTTTGAATATTGAGAGTATTACTGTAGTATCCCTTGAGAGTATTACTGCTGACACTGTGAGTATTATTGGGGAAAAAATGGCAGGGGTGGTCAATGATTAGGTAAGGGTGGCCATGGCAACCCCTGGCCCCCCATCTAGTTCCGCCCCTGTTTTAAGATACTGGTACCACTGACCCTTGCTTGCAAAAATACATTTAAAACAATACATTCTTATGTAAGTTAAACCACTGTGTGTTTCGCAGATTGTCAATTACTTTTTTCTACCTCTTTAGAATGATCAGGCTATTATTATGCAAATTTGAGAATTGACATGAAAATTCCCTGCTGCTATTTTTGGAAGTACGTGCTAATACAGAGGCCTGACAGAGAAATGGCAAATGTCAACCATTAAGCACAACATGCACTGCATGAAAAGTGGGATTTTTGTCAATATGCGGTACTGTAGATTGTCGTGGAAGTTCAGGTTAACGGCAGTTTACGGTAATTTGCAGGGAACGCTGAAAACTCCCACAAATTGTCAGAAATTGACGTGGGCTTTCTTAGGCAGTGTTCCCCCAGCCTCCCCATGGAATTCTAGGGGAGGCTTTAACATGTAAATGAAAATGCTGTGAGCTATACAAATGCAAATCAGGGTTGCAGGGGGGGTTTTACCCCAAGTGACATTTTTCTAAAAGGTAAGAAAATCTCTGATACAAAGAGATCAGGCTCAGTATAGACTCTTACATTTTAGCTTGAATTGATTTATTTAATTAAAGTATAGAGACCAAAAACAGATCTTTAGCTGACAGAGCAATACATTTAGAGCAGTAATTATTTTAAAAAAAATTGCATTTAAGATAAAAAATAAAATGTTTTCTGTCGATATGCTCAATTCACAATTACTTAAGTGGAAAAGTTTCAAGAAATGAGTCTGAGATGATTCACTTTATAACATGGCGCATTATCCTGCTGGAAGTAGCCATCAGAAGATTGGTACACTGTGGTCATAAGGATAAAAGGTCAGCAACAATGCTGAGGTAGGCTGCCTCATTTATTTGATGCTAAATTGGTATTAAGTGGCCCAAAATGTGGCAATAAATATCCCCCAAATAGATGGTACAAATAGATCAGGCTCAGTATGGCCTAATTATAGACTCTTACATTTTAGCTTGAATTGATTTATTTAATTAAAGTACGCTAGATTACTGTGTATGCCATTAGCAATGGCAAATGTTATGTAAAAAATACACAAAATAATTTATTTCAAAAATTAGTTTTAATCAGAATCAGTTGGTAAAATGTGAATCAGAATCAGCAAGGTAAAATGTGCATTCCTTGCACAGCGCTCCTTGGGATTTTTAAAGCTTGGGAAATCTTTTTGTTTCCAAATCCAGCTTTAAACTTCTCCACAACAGTGTCTCGGACACAGAAAGATTTTCACACCAATCTTACAGAAAGTAGGACTGGATTCTAAAATCAATCCTTGGATTTCATACATGTATTAAAAAGAAAAAAGTATTCGCCTTTTCAAAGGGAGAGGAGCATCAACAGCAGCATCTGCGAACAGCAACTCTGACGCTTAAACATATATATATATCTTCATCCCCTTTTTCTAAATAGGTCCTTTCATTTTTTTTTATATAATGATTCACATTTCCATAAGGAACTGATCTTAATTCAGCTTTGTAGGTAAATTAATGGTTCAGTTGTTTTGTTTGTACTTCAATCTGAACCAATACGGAGAATATAAAAGATTATAACTTTGCAAGATGTATGAATCTTTAAACTGCAGAATCAGTGAGAAGAGCAACAGTGATCCGGGAAATTAGATACAACAACAAAGAGTGTCATTACACATATGATCATTATTTACACAATTTGGATAAAGCAATTAAAGCAGCTTTTATTGTTTCATGATTGGTAATGATTTTTAAAATGATTATTGTGGTAAAGTTTACAAGAAACCCTACACTGTTAGGAAAGCATAATACTTTTTTTTTAATACATGTATGAAATCCAAGGATTGATTTAGAATCCAGTCCTACTTTCTGTAAGATTGGTGTGAAAATCTTTCTGTGTCCAAAAATGAAAGTCAAAGGTTAATTCCAAACTTCTCATTGCTAAAAGTGCTTCTTACAAAGGTGGTGTGATAGGGGAAGATCCATCTAAGAATGGATTTCTGAGTTGATCCTGTTTAGAAAGAAAAAGATCAGAATGCAAGACAAACATCTTGTTTATTAATTTGTTCATTTTCTTAATATGTTAAAAAATGCTTCTAAAACAAATTGTTGCGCTCTCATTCAGATTGTATGGACTGAAAACATGTTCCTATTAGCTTGCGTAAACTTTTTTATTTCAACAACTTAATAAAACAAACATTTATCCTATGATCGCTTGGCAGGGAGGATAGAGGTGAATCTTACTGAGAGAGAGAGAGAGAGACAAGTCAGGAGATAACATGACTTTCCCCCATGTTTGTATCAAAGCATTGGTCCTTCCTAGTTTTTATTAATTAGAATTTAACGAAGCTCTGAAGCAAAGATCCTACCAACTAGTGAAACATTTTATAGACCACCAAAACAAAATAATTAGTTGTTGATCGATGACTGAGAATAAATCAATAGTCAGTGCCTAAATTCTGAGTCATCAGTAAAGATTTTACGGTAGAAATAGTAAGAATATGTTTTTGGGAGATAAGGAATAACGGTTAGATTTAAACAAAAGAACAAATAAAGTGTTTCATTGGTTATACACTTTAACAAATTCTAAATTATTCCTATCTTTTGTCTTACAAGACAACAAAGTTTGACTAAAATTAGAATTTGAAACTGGCCCCGATTCATCTATAGTTCTAGTTGTAATAACTATGGTTTGCCTAATGTTAGCACAAAACATTTTCTTAGGTTTTAGACAAACATTTTTGGGTAATAGGAGAAATGAAAAGGATGAGTTTTTTTTTTTTTTAGACTAAAGCAGTGGAGAGGTATTTGACTAAACACTTGCATATGGTTTTATGATTGAGTAACTCAAGATGACCGTAGGCTCGTTCTCTTCTAAGCATGAAAAAAACAACAACATTACCAGGAAACTAACTGTTCACCTTATAGCTCTGTGTTGCTGGTCCAACCTGAAGGGCTTTGTGGAACAGCTGATTTTCCTGCCCGTGGCTGAATAGCCCAGATTCAGGACCGGTAGGTTTAAAATGCAGTCAAACTTAAACTAATGGTATTTATCCTACAGTTGAATTAACTCAGCCAAGGGCCAATCTAAAGAAAAATAGAGTTTAAACCTTAATTCAAGGCAATGTACATTCCTTGAAATACAGCCTGGATAGCTTCTCCACGTTTAGTCAGGGGGTTTGCAGATCAGTCTGGAGCCTGAAGATGAAGCAAAGTGAACAACCAGTGAGGAGATACGGTAGAGGTGGGGGGTTGGGTTTTATGAGAAACAGCACACTAAGTAGGGTAAAAGTTCTTCCTCAGAAATATGCTTGTTTTATGAAAGGACTCTTAATGGGAAAAAAGGATTTCTAGCAATACTACTGACTATTGATTTGGCAAGGATGTAATTTTACTAAAAGAGTAATAATTCTTTGTAAAATCCTTGGAAATTTATGATCTAGAATGTTTACTGATCCGACACAGCTGAAATTCTGATCCTGTAGGTTTTGACATGGTTTTATCTTCTACCAGACCGATATAGTTCTGACAAAAGAGTCAGGTAGAGTGGATTTATATCATGCTTAAGGGTTAAGGCCTACAGGGTTGAAAACAATTTGAGTGGTTTCATTGTAAATAATAAATAGCCCAACTAATTCAATTAAAACATTATATTCACATGACTAGCACTAGTTAGTTATACAAAGAAATGATGGCGCGATCTACTGAAGATGGAGATGTTTAAGACTACTTAGGGTTGGTTTGAATCTTGTTGCATTCATTATATGGAATCTCTTCATTAAAAGAAAGAAGATAGACAAGCAAAACATAAAAGTAGCAGATCTAGGCAACAAATTTTGATGAGGAAGATTATAACAGCAGTAGAAGCTGAGTGGTTTACATTTTAACCATACAGCGAATGTCCCTAATCTGCTCTAAAAGTATTTTTTGTAAGTTTTACAGCTTAAATAATAGTGGGTAATGCTGCTTTTGTTACATGTTCAGTCAGCAGATGTTTGATTTGGGCTTTGCATTGGATGAATTCTGTAATGATTGCTCCTTTAGATTTGCATCAGTTAAAAAAAGAAAAACCTATTACCTTCCCTTGCTTATTGTAACTCTTATTTCATGTTATACTAGTAAGTAAGAATGAGTCAACAGGTAATGCCTTTATCTAAAATTTTTTATTTTGTGCTTGTTTGTATTTGAGAAAAGTTAAGGGAAATAAAAAAGTAGATGTTATAAAAAGTGGTGCAAAAAATAGGTTCTCGGAAAAATATATATAAAAAAATATATATATATAATTATTTACATGGTCAAATGATGAAAAGCAAGAGATACTGATTATCTAAAATGCAAAATACTGTCCGTCATTTTAGTAGTTAGAAAGATCTTGCAAAATGCTTGATTCATCATGTCATACAGCTACAGTTATGAGCATATAATGTGGTTTTGCCTACATAAGCATTTTTTAAACAAGTTCTAGGAGAAACTTGATTCTGTAATGTCAGTTTTTGCTGTTTATAATTCACTATCTTTCAAGGCACAAACTTTCCTCAAGTGTGATACTAATACCAGAGCGTTTATTAGATTGTTCTTGTGTTTGGTTACAGAAGGAGTATGGTGGAGACATAGGACAAGGATATTTGAGGATAAGGCAATATTATTGACTTTTATACTGTATGAATAACCTAAAATTTCTACTTAAATGGGATTTTGGTAAGACTGAAGAATATAAATATATATTTTCCAAATAAAGCAAAAGGTTTTAGACTCCAGTTACCTTACTGCAAAATGAAGGTTGTAAACTACAGATTTGTTTTTTAAAAATTGCAATGGAAGTAGCAACTAAGCACTTTCTGCTGCCACCATTTCTTGTAATGACACATAAGGCAGGAACTCCATCTACAACAAAACTGGAAGGAGAAGCTGGTAGGGTACACTGCTTGACAAATTGCCCACCTGTATTTTTTACAGTAAAATGCTGGCAGCAGGGTGCCAGCATTTTTTACTGTAATTATGATACCCTTACTGTAATCAACTTTACAGTATATTACTGTCACAAAAGAAATCTTTTGATTACAGCACATTGCTGTTTTTATCAGATTTACAGTAGACTACTGGCAGCTGTGTTGCCAGTATATTACAGTTTTTCTATGGTATCATTACTGTTGAATTCACATACAGCTTACTACTGTAAATTTC
>JAGKQL010000023.1:10580569-10717804 GCA_018398635.1 Cyprinodon brontotheroides
TTTGTAACGGAATAAACTTTCTCGCCCCAGTGTTGCCAACTCAGCGACTTTGTCGCTATATTTCAGACCCCTCCAGCGACTCTCTTTTTCAAAAAGCTTACCTGAAGACAAATCTAGCTTACTTTTGAGATTCTTAAAAGCACGTATCGCTTCCTTTTTCTGTCCCTCCAGCGGCAGGTGCTACCGTGGGCGCCTCCTCCTCCCAACCCCGTTCTCTCCCCTGCTATCGCAGGAGTCCTCTCAGCGCTGCAGTAAGGACACAGCATGTTTACCCTCAGCGTCCGGACTGCAAATAAAGCGCATATGCGCCGGGATTGACGGCGCAGGTTGATCATAAATAACTGAATTTGAAATATTTTATCTTAAATGAATAACGGCGTTTGATTCACACAGCCACATGTTCATGTTTCTGGTTTGGAGTGGAGAGGGAGTATCCACTCATCGGGCAGAGAGCTGTGTGCATTCTTCTTCCCTTTGCCACATCATATCTCTGTGAGATGGGCTTTTCAGCTGTTGCTTCACTGAAAACAAAGCATGACTTGAGAGTGGCAGTATCAAGCCTGCAACCCCGTTTTGAGAAACTGTGCAATGCAAAACAGGCTCATTGCAGCCACTAATGTAGGGATAAATAGACCCGTCTCTGCCACAGATGGATTTCACTTCTTTCTTTTTATTAACAGATTGCAGAGAGTGGCACTTTATTTTTTCATCTTCTTTGAGCTTGATATTGAAATTTTGGACACAGCTGTATTTTTATTTTTCTTTATTTTTGAGCTAAGCTGTTGCTTCTGGATGGTGATAGTCGTATTTAGATACTACTTGTTACTTCAATAAAATTGGAACATTTTAAGATTGTTTCATATTTCATTAGCATTGTGTTAGCTTATGGGGACAGGTGGGCTTGAAAAATTCCCCTTGTCCAAAAGTGGGGAAATTCCATTTTGCAGTTTGAGAACCACTGATTAATGTATCATAAAATGCTTTTTGAAGATAAAAATCGTGAAGTCCAAAGCCAGGTTGATTTAGAGCTCAAACATCAGATGTTGACCTGAGACTTTATTTTCAATAGAACTTTGTTCTTGATATGGAAATAAGTTAAATATCTTTCTTTTGTTTTTTGTTTTTTGTTTTTAAGTAGTTGGATATCTACTCACATTCTGTTTTAAATAAAATGATTCAAACAGGAATTTATATACAGGGAGAGTTGTTTATCTTTGTTTCTCTTTTGACTGCAGTGGAGGAATGACTTTAGTAATGGGTGGTGAAGATTTCCAACTCCCACGAGTCACAGAGGAAGAGTGCTTGCTTGGTATATGGCGGTGCTGGGACATAGCCGAGGAAATAGCTAAGGAAAGGCAGATGTCCCCTTTGGACATCTATCACAATACAAGGTACTTTAAAAACATTAGACGATGTTGATTTCTCCCCATCCTGGAAACATTTTATTGACTAACTGTGCGGAAGGAACACAGTGTTTACATTTCAAACTAATGTTGATTTAATTCTGTTGAATCCCTTCTAGCTACAAGTCCTTCTTACCAAAGGGTATGAGAAATCAGATCCAGGATTGTAGTTTTTTAACTCGTAAGAGGATCCGTTTCCGCTTCAAGCGCTTCATCCAGCAATTCAGTCAGTGTCGCACCACGGTCCGCGATCTGAAGCTCAAGTACCTCATCAGCATCGAGTCACTAGAAAAAGCCTTCTACACAGAGACCTTTCAGGTCAAAGATCCAGCTAGCGGACCGCTCATCATTCTGGTTGCTGCCGACACTGGAATCCAGTGGTGTCGAGAGAAAGTAAACGATTCTGACGAGGTTTGTAGCCAACATTAGGTTTCTTTGTCTAATCCTCTTGGCAGCATAGACTGCAACACAAAGAGCCTCATGTAATAAATATACAAACAAAATACTTTGAGAATTCATAGCCTTTTAAAAAGTCATTGCATTATTTCTCAGTGTATCTTCATGTCATTCATCACATATGTTTTCAGTCTTTAGATGTGAAAGGCTGATAGAACTGAAAAAACGCTTTGATTGTCATAGAAGGTGGATTTAAGATTATTTTTCAGTGCCACTGACCACTTTTTCCAAATTTTCTTACTTTTATTTCTGCAAAATCCTTTTCCCCCTCAGTTCACAACTAGGTTGCAAAAAAGTGCTTTGAAGATATGTGACAAGACATGTAAAACCTCAATGGGGAGTGGATTCTTGCAACACACTACTGTTAAACAAGAAATGTGATAAAGACTAAATCGCCCTTTAAGTGGTTTTTGATGTCAGTTTTCTATATCAGAGTAAATTTCTGCTGTTGGTTCAGGAGCTGCAGACATTGTGTGACTTCCCTGACGTCACCGACATCAGCATCAAGCAGGCAAGCAAAGATGGCGCCACAGAAAGCCGGTTGGTCACAATCAATAAACAAGATGGGAAAAATCTGGTAATTTCTTGATTTAAACCTGTTTCTGTCTTTAAAGTAAAACATGATTTAACTTTATTATATCTGACATTATCCAGTGGGAGTCGATTGTCCTGTTTGGATTGTACTTTTCGATAAGGCTGGTAGCGGATGGGAAGAAACTGTTCTCACACCACAAGAACAGTTTCTTCCCATCCGAGACCCCAGTGACAATGACACTGCCTCATTCTCTCCCCTGTTCAGGACCTAGAGCTACACCAGCGTAGCATCTCCAGCATCTCTACTGTGTATATAGGATATATATATATATATATATATATATATTCTGATTCTGTTTTTCTTTTACAGGAGCTGGAGTTTCGCAATCTGTTTGAGGCTCTCTCCTTCACCTCCCTCATCGATGGCTACTATCGTCTAACCACAGATGCGCATCACTACCTTTGTAAAGAGGTTGCACCTCCCAGGCTTGTTGAAGCCATATCTTGTCATTGCCATGGCCCCATTTCGTAAGTGATATGATTCAGGGATTTACATAATGTAGATCCAAATAGTGTTTTTGTTAAGCAAATATTTAGTAGTTTTATGTAACCTATATCAAAAGGCATGAATGCCTGAAACAAAAGTTGGTAGAAATATGCATTGTCAGAGCAAATATTCTCACTCACTACATGATTTCAAATTATTTAAGATGTAAACTAAGAAAAAAAGTTGGTTTCTTGTGTGTTTGTTGGTAAAACTCAGTGTTTTTTTTTTTTTTTTTTCCACTTCTTTTTCATAAGGATGGAGTTTGCCGTCAGTCGACTTCAGAAGTGTGGAAACAAGCGGGGTTTGTACATCTTGAGATGTAGCCCCAAAGACTTTAATAAGTATTTCATAACTTTCCCAGTGGAGGTGAGTTTTTCCACTTTCAGCAGTTTGACCAAAATTAAGAGACAGATACAAACCTTCAAAAATATATATTTTTTAAATATATATTTTTGAAATATTTGAATGCAATCTTTTAGCATCTACACTCTACAAGTGAGGCTTGCAAGCAGAAATGCAAGACTAGTAAAGACAAAAATTGGACTGATCCATGCAAAGAAAAAAATATTGCAAAGCAGAAAGGCTAAAATCACAGAAAATAGAGAACAAGCGAAATGTAAACAATAATTACTATGAATGAATGTGTTTCAGTTGAAACTTTTTAAAACACTGAATCCTTTTGATCGTCCATGTTTATGTTAGACATAAACAGCACTAATGAGTTCTATAATCATCTCCTCCTAATGGTCTGTAGCACTTTGTTGTGCAATGCTGTTTTGCAGCTTCTCTGACTCTTGCAGGTGTTTGATTGCGACTGGTATAGTTTGCATCATTTATAATGTTTGCAGCAGGATTCGTGTTATTCTGCTAATTTTCTGTGGTTGCAGAATATCTATTTCGGTTGGGGTTTTTCTTTATGCGTGTGATTTCATTTTTTGATAAAGCTTAATTTTGTGTTTGCGGGTCTCATTTTTGTATTTTTGAACTGGATGCGCTTTAAAATATTTGTTGATGTTTTTCTTTGTTTTTTTTTTGTACTACTGTGACACTGTGGAAAATATAAGAAATGCATATTTTGGTTGCAGTTTTATTTTTCTTTGCTGAACTAAATGGTTCTAATTGTGTTGAACCTTAAGAGGTTGTGTTCCTGAATACTCCTTGTCTGGATCACTTATACTGTTTGGGCTCTGCTTTGTGTCTGCCAGGTGTTTGATTCGGTGAATTACAAGCACTGCCAGGTCACCAGGTCTGCCTCTGGTGATTATAACCTCAGTGGAACAAAAAGAAACTTCAGTACCTTGCAGGAGTTGCTCCGCTGCTACCAAAAAGAAACGGTTCGCTCGGACAATATTGTTTTCCAGTTCAGCAAGTGCTGTCCTCCTCAGTACAAAGGTAAACCTGGTATTTTGTTTTAATGCAATCTTTGGAAATGTAGATCTTAATAAAAAAGAGTTGCAGCAAAGTATATTTTAGCAAAATAAATAGGGCTAACACCAGAGCTGTGATATCAGAGCTCTGTTTGCTTTAGAATATTTTGGTCATTATTTTTTAATAAACCTCCCGCTACAGGCAATTATATGTACAAATGTATGCATGTATATCTCAAATGGCAACCTGCAATAAGTATTAGCTCATGAAAACAAAGAAAGGAGAAAAAAGTCATCCTAACAGCGGATATACTAATTGATGTGTTTAAGTCCAGTACAGTTTCCCATAAACAATAAACTTCCTTGCTGAGATTTTTATCTTAATTTCATTTTAATACTTTCTTATTTAACTTCTTTATTTAATTTATAAGTATTTTTTATGTTTGCATCTATAGCCATTTCAAATATGTGTTAGAGAACAATATGTTTTATTTATGAAACATATTGTTCTGTAAATCTACGCCTCCAAATAAAAGACAAAAGGCTGCATTGTGTGATCAGCAACAGTTCAAGGCCTTCAAATAGCAAACAAGTACAGTAAATAATGAGTAATCCCTCTATCTTTCACTTTATCTGATGAAGGTTTACTTTGTTTCGAAATGTGTCCAAATTGGTTTCCTGCCGGCTGCTGCTTTTGTCTTTGTGTCCCCTGGCTAAAAAAAAAAAAAAAAAAATCCCTTTGCTCTGAAATGCTGTACTTTCTTTCAGATGTTTAAGTTTGTTGGATCATAAGCCACAAGGACATTCTACCTCTCTGTGAAACTTCTTTGTGAGCGTTGCCCTTTGTAGTCTTTATTTGCCGTGTTTTTCAAACCGTAGACATGAGGTGACTAGAAGTTGGTTACAGTGCTGGCCTTAATACTAGATGGCTGATAATTGTGGAATAGACTTCCTGAGCAGAGCCTACTGCCCGCCTCAAGAGACCCGCTTACATTTACAGAGCAGGAAATGATGACATGGCACACTGTAGTTTTAAAAATTATATAAAATATAAAAAAATATAACCGCGGATGTCTGGGGGACAGTGATTCGCCTACATGTTATGAATGCTGGCGTGCCATAAAGAATACATTATGAACAGTTTAGTTTGTGCTTTCAACTCGTTGCCCATAGGAACAACAGGAAGACGTTAATTGGATATTACAAAACCGAATATCTTCAGCTCCAAATGACACAAAACTAATATGGGTGAGGTAGAAATTGATGATGTAATAACGTAAAATCAAGGGACCATTGTAAAAAAAAAAAAAGGTGTTCCCCTTTAAGTTGGAAGTCACAATATGTATTGTAAATCCCTTCATTGTCCCACAATGGGGGAAATTCACTCTGCATTCAACCCAGAGTGGAGGCTTTTGGGGATCAAACCTGGTACTGGTAACCTTCTCAACACAAGCGGCGCACTGTTCTAACCACTAGACAAACACTCCCCCTTATATTCTGAGGGAAATTAGCTATTTGAAGGAGGTCTGCATTCTCAGAGTATTTTTCTTCAGTCAAAAACTAGCCTTCTTAGTGTTTTCTTCCCTTTTATTAGAAATAAATCAGTGTTTTCTCATATATATATATATATTTTTTTTTTCTTTCTTTTTTTTTCTACCTTATGATCAAATGCCTTCTTAATACTTAAATTTCAGCTTACCAGTCAGCACTAAAACCAGTGTTAACTGATAAACAGCAAGATAATAATCATTTATCATTCTAATGAAACTGTTTTCAGCGTTTTCTACAGCTCTGAGGGAGCAGTGGGCTTCTTCTACTTAGCATTGTGGGCACCCAGAACAGCATGACTCTAAGGCCATGGATAAATAGGATCCAGTTTAAAAAAAAAAACACTTTTATGATTTTAAGGTTTTTTTTCGTATTTTATTGTGGTACAGAGATTGTGAAGCTAACCAGTGAACAAGGCGAGTGTCTCCACTGTGGTGCCTGGCATTTTCAAATCAGCTGTAATATGTAAAAAGCAAAGATGAAGAAGACATTTACTTGCTTACTATTTTGGTGCACTTTGTTGTCAGATACCATGTTAATGTGAGCCACAGAGAAAAGCCGTTCTTGGAAAAGAAAAAATCACAATAACCATGAACCTTTGAAAATGCCTTGATCCCAGTTTTCTTTCATAAGTTTTACCAGAAGTGGTTTCACTGAAAGAGATGAAGAAATTGTGTTCACTGTTTCTCCTGGAGGCCTGACTCATAACACCAGCTCTAAATCCAAGACTAGAACCTTTTCTTTTTGTTTTAGCAACCAAAAGTTTCAAATATGTTTTTGAATCTGATCTTTTCTCCTTTCTGTTTCCATTCTTTTCTCCGAACAGAAAAATCCTGCCTCCTCATCTGCAGGAGCAACAAGGGTTCTGAAGTGTCTCTCTCTCCCTCACTGCAAAGACACAACATTAGTCAGATGGTGTTTCACAAGATCAGGAAGGAAGACTTGGACTATGTAAGCTTTCTGTGCAGGCTTCGAGCTGTGATGTCAATACTTCCCTGTTTGTCTATTAATTGCATAAGCTCTCTTAAAACTTGGAATTTGTCCCTCATTTCAAGTATGTCGCCTCCCTAACATGTTTAGAAAGTCACTTTAATCTTGGTGCAATCATGTTTTTTTTTGTCAGGTGGAAAGCCTTGGACAAGGGACATTTACAAAGATCTTCAAAGGGGTCCGAAAGGAGCTGGGAGACTATGGACAGATGCACGAAACAGAAGTTGTAATGAAAGTTCTGGACGTGGCCCACAGAAATTATGCCGAGGTCTGTGGTTTCAAAGCTGTCCACTGTGCATTTATGCAACCAATATAACAGAAATGCCCTTTTTTCCCCAAGCATTGTTATTCCAATTTGCACCTATTTACTTTTGATGGTATTCAAGTCAGAGCCTTGTAAAAAAAAAAAAAAAATGGTTTGACCATGCATTTACATGCAGCCTTTGTTCAGCCTAAACCGGGTTCCTTTACAGTTTTAAAAACATGTAAATTTTATTAAATTTTTATTCTTTTGTGAGGTTGATATATTTTACATGAAGCAATATTATACAGACGTCACGGCTATTTTAAAGATCAGTGCTTCTGATTATGTAAAGAAGTACAGTAGATGTCAAGATGCTCAAACAGATGTGGAAAAACATCTGCAGTTCTTTCTACTACATTAATATCAGACACATGTATGCATTTAGATTAAACATTTAAAGAATTCAAGTAGTTACCTGTAAAGTCATATTTAATGTATCAGATAGAGCCCTATTGTTAGGACACACTGCAAAAACGACCTAGAAATATGGAAAAAAATTCTGAAATTAAGAGTATTTACCCTTAATTTGAATAGATAAATAAGAGGATTTAACAATGGAATGAGTATTTTAAAACTTCAAATAAGATATTTAGATAATATGCACTTGAAAAAAGATGATGAAATTTTTTCTCCCAATTTAAATGAAAATTGTCTTGTTTCATCGACAAGGTGTCTCACTGGCTTTCTCAATTCAAGACAAAATGCACTTTAAGAAAAAATGGCTTATTTAGATTCACATTTTTCGCAGTGCAGAACTGACTTAACTATCCGACGGACGTTTTTTGTCTCCATCTGGTTTTCCAGTCTTTCTATGAAGCAGCCAGCATGATGAGCCAGTTGTCCCATAAACACCTGATCCTGAACTATGGTGTGTGCGTCTGTGGAGAAGAGAGTAAGTCTTGGGTTGCATTTTTAGTGAATCTGTTTTTTATGCTCGTTTTAAATTAGGCTAAAAGAAATAGTCGAGAAATAATAAAAAAAACTTGGTGTTCAAAGTTTTGAATATTACTACGAATAGCTAAACTTCTCTTGTTTAAAGAAATTGACTCTTTTACATACGGTTGTAATGTGCAATTTTTACTTGAACGTTAGTGTCTTCATTCATGTCACAACAAATAAATTGCATTTATTAATTTATATCTTACCCATTTAATAGAATAGGTAGGAAAGAATGATGAAAAACTGATGTTACTTTTTAGAAAGATGCAGTGGCATCAAAAGGATTCTCAAAGATTGCTTTAAAACACAACAGTCTAGTGTGTCTGTTTAAGATGTGGTCGAGGACTTAAAAAAATTCTCCTTTTCTTTTAAACAAAAAATAACCCAAATACAAAAAAAGAGAAAAATCCAACCCTTGATTTAATTACATTACTTTGGTGGTAAAAATAAAATCACATGCTAACGGTTGTGCTGCACTTCTTGCCCTGAACATGCCTGTGTTTTTTTTTTGTGACATTTTGCTGCATCTGCTTAGAGACGCTCAGCCTCTCTCCCTCCTCAGGGATTTTTTTATAGCGGCCATGTTGTGACTGAGACTTCGGTCGACTTGTAACTTTTCTAAAGAGTGAGGGGAAGGGTAGAGACGTAAGGGCTGAGCTGAGGAGGACAGCCGAGAGAGATTTAATAAATGCCTTAAAATGTTTCTAATTATCCATCCATTTTCTGTCACGCGTATCCCAATGCTATTTTGCTAGCAATTCACCCCCGATCACGTGACCCATCAAATCGCGGCCTCTGCGGTTTGAAAATCTCGTTTTACCATATTGCGATATTATTGCAAATGCAATTAATCATTCAGTGCTGGGACCAATCAAATATCGGAAATTGGTCCCAATATCAGCCAAAAACAAAACCCGCATCAGAATAAACTCAATAACTGTGTACTTGAATTAACAATTATTAAATGACTTAATTAGTGAAATTTGAGTTAAGTTTGAATAATCTTTTAATCATGAATAACTGCTGCAGCCACCATAAAAACGTAAATTTTCTTAAAAGCATTGAATTTTATACTTCCCATATATGAGGTACCTTCTACTGCTTGACTAAACAATTGCAGTTTTTTATTTTTAATATATGACGGGGTTTTTTTAAGCTATATAACAAAACAAAGTAAAAGACCTTGTTTGTTCCCTTCCAGATATCATGGTGCAGGAGTATGTAAGGTTTGGCTCTCTGGACACCTACCTAAAGAAGAACAAGAACTCTATAAACATTCAGTGGAAGCTGGAAGTGTCAAAACAGCTGGCCTGGGCCATGAACTTCCTGGTACAAATCTGTATTTTATACCAGCTTCCATGCTTATTTTGCAGACTTTGTGGTATTTTTGTATGTTAAAAATGAGTTTGTAAAATATTAAATGTGTAAAAGATATGTGTAATTTACATTTTTTTTTTACAAGTCTCTCTTTGTACCGGTAGGAAGAGAAGAATCTTGTCCATGGGAATGTTTGTGCTAAAAATGTTCTGCTGATCAGGGAGGAGGATCGGAAAGCTGGGAACCCTCCTTTCATCAAGCTCAGTGACCCTGGAATCAGCATCAGCATCCTGCCTAAAGAGAGTGAGTTTGGCTGGGCTGTCATTACCCATGTTTAACAGCAGGGGGAGCTGACAGGTGCAAGCCTCACTTGAACATTTAGTTGTGTAGTAGTGCTGATGAAACGACAAAAGTAAATAAAAGTTAATACACAGAGACTCTGATGAAAACAAGACTTAAATCTGTTATCATAGACAACTATTTTCTTTTTTTAATTCATGTAGTGTCGTATTAGCACTTTCTTCTCTCCACAACAATCTTTTTGAATTGTTTAAATTGTTACAGCTCTGAGATTTCTAATTTTAATGTTTACAGATCGCACATTAAATCGAATTGGATAAAACTATTTTTGTTTTTACCTGAAAATACATCCTGAGCTGTTTTTGTTTGTAATCAGTCCTGATTGAAAGGATCCCCTGGGTGCCACCTGAATACATACAGGAGTCTACCAAGCTGAGCCTAGCAGCAGACAAGTGGAGCTTTGGCACCACGTTGTGGGAAATATGCAGCGGTGGAGAGAAACCCCTCGCAGGGTTGGACAACTCTAAGGTGGGACTGAGTTTATGGCCAACAACATATTAAGTTCTAAAGAAAAAGAGCCATTGGAAAGACTGACAAAGAATTATATTGGATGGTAATGAGATCTTGATGCTGAATCTGTTTTTGTTAGCGTTCGTAAAACATAAATCTGAATCCATTAAACTAATAGTAATTGAAGTCTTTCCAATGCATCATTAAATTCAGCAGAAGCAGGGCCTTTTCTGCCCATTTATCACAAATTAGCCTTCAATTAGCTTAGAAAGCTCCACCCACACTCATAAAACATTGCATGAAGGGCGCCAAAAATAAAAACATTAGATATTTAAATAAAAAAAATTTGAAGATTCTTATTAGATATAAACAAGTCAAAACAAAAATATTTGCTCAGGAAAGGGATAGGCCTTTTTCCAGCCTCTTCCATGGTGTTCCCTTCTCTACCTCCTGCCAATGGTCTCCATTATGCCTCAGACCTGTGTTTAGAAAATGCATTGAGAGTCGGGAGTGGGAAAGAGGAAAATGCAGAGATAAAGGGATATGTTAATGAGTGAGGGACTTATTTAAAAATAAATAAATAAATAAAAAAACACTTGCAAGGAGGGCTGTCAGATTTAACATTTAAATGCTCAAAAACGTAATTTCCTTTTTAACACCAGGATTTTCTTTTAATGTTTAATAAAAGCACATGATTCAGTATATTTTAGAACTGCTTTCTTGAAAAGTCTGGTCGACGGTTGTGCTCTGTCCATCTCCTGGCCTCCTCAGCTGATCTAAGAGCTGACAGATAGGACAAACCTTTGATTGTTTTTACTGTTGTAGACAAAATAATGTTACAAAGCCTTGTTTTACATGCAGTTATTCACTACTGAACAAACAAAGCAATTATTTAATTTAATTAAAAAAAAAAAAAACGGAAACTGATAAATGCATAAGAAACAAGCATGAGAAATGGCCCCATGTTCATCCCATTGCATTCATAATAGGTAAATAAATTACTCTCAACAGCAATGTTAAAATATCATCATTAAAATTACTTTGTAAGCTGGAAAAACTCTGAGGAGGTTTGTTTTAAACACTTTAGGGTCAATTTTCACCACAGCAACCAGAATTTTTTCACAACCATATGGATCATTTGCCTTCGTTAAGTCAGATGTTTTACAGGATGTTATTGCTTTGCATCAAACTAATAGTACCCAAAAAATCTGCTTTTTATTGGGATTATTCCTTGCTCTGTGTTACATTCTTCATTGTTGCATTTCCTTCATTTTACTTTATTTGATTCCTTCTTTTAATCGTTCTAAAAATCTGTTGTCCTTGTTCATTTTTTCACCTTTAAAGCGAAAACAGCTGTTGTCTTTTTCATGGAGGTACTTTTAAAAACTTTCTGTGGAATATTCTTGATAATTGCCATGTTTGGTATTGCTGCAATCATGATAAATATAGGTTTGCTTGAAGTTATGTTTGTCCATCCAGATTCTCAAACGAATATTTAAAGAATTCTTTCAAACAAAAGCCACAAAGCAATTGCACTCAGGGCTCCTGAATAGCTAGCAACCCCACTAGGCATAAAAAGTTTTTATTTCGGATTCTCTTAAAAAAAATAATAATAATAATTGATACCCTTATTCTTCCTACTTTGAACCATCATTACTATTTGTAGAAAAAAAGTTATCTTTTTTTTTTTTTTTTTTTTTTTACACCCTGATCCTGGTTGGTAGTAATTATAAAGCTTCTTATATCTGGTATCAACTCTCAGATGCAGGGAGTTGATTACTTGCAATCTCTCTCTATAACAAAGTCTATAATTGACGGTATGACCACTCCTCAGAAAATGTGCTGTTTTTCTAACAAGACAAGTTGCGTTAGGACAAGCAGATCCTCTAGCTTGTTTTGCAGGTAGCTTCTTTTTGTCTACTCCGATGACTATCTGTTCAGCTATGATCGCCCACGTCTTCAGCCTTTCTGCAGTTTGGAGCGGAGTTAGAATGAGAAGTGATGCTGATCTTTAATCAAAAATTTGGTATTGGATTTTAAAAGTGAATCCTTAACGGAATTAAAAAGTCTTCAATTTGCTTTTATGAAATATTAATTCTGTTCAGAAATATTTACTCAGTTTTGAAATAATTTTTGTGTTTTAGATTTTTTTTTCTACCATTATCCAAAAGATTTAATTCTAAAATTTTGCATCTTTTATTTGAATTTCTAAATGAAAATAAGAAGATCAATGTAAAAAAAAAAAAAATAATGGCCAACATATTTAAGGTCACAGAATTAAAAGCATTATAATGGCTGATGGGGTGGGGTGGGGACAATAATATCACAGTCAGCTGTTTAACAGTCTTAGTTCTACAAGTCGAAGTGTTTTATACTTTGAATTAAAACTGACAATGAAATGTCAATAAGAAACAGTGTAGTGCCCATTTACCAAACTCCAACATCAGAAGTTACCTTCACCCTCATATAGTTTTATTGTTTTTGTAATGAGACCCAGCAGCTGTATAATCACTGTAAGTTTAGAGGTTTTGGATTTAAATGTTCACAAAAAATATAAGAAGGAAACCCATGAATTTAGGTTCGGATTAGTGAAGTTTGAAACGAAGAGGTGTAGCAGCCCTGCAGGTCGTCCTTTGTAAGGTCTGGAATGAAAACACCTTTGTTAACGACGACAGGTTGCTTTAAGTAGCTGCAGAAAACTTAGTGTTTGTAGAATTGCCTGTTGATGCATGATCAGGTTGTGGTAGGAGTATAGCTGCCTGAGGCAAAAACAGCTTTGTTCTCTGACACCACAAAGGCTGTTGATGTTGTTTGCATCCTTACATTGCAGTTTCAATGAAGCCTCATTTATTCTCCACAGAAAGTCCTGTTCTACAACGATCAGCAGCATCTTTCAGCACCAAAGTGGACAGAACTGGCTAACCTGATTACCAGCTGCATGGATTATGAGCCCACATTCAGACCCACATTCCGGGCAGTAATCCGCGACCTTCACAGCCTTTTCACACCAGGTCGGTATATCCCTCCTTCCCCTGCAGACAAAATCCTTTCTTTGAGGTTTCAGATTATCAATTAGATGTTCGTAAGGATTTCTGACATTTTTTTTCAACATGTCTCTAATGGGTCATCATATGTGAAAAGCTTCCTGGAGAAGCTTACTCATAGCAAAAAGCCGTTGGCTCAGAATGTGCTGTGGTAATTGACTGACTAGTTTTCTGTAGAAATAAAATTAGGAAGAGACAAAAGGAAGTATGTTTAGGCAATGTTCTGCCTATAGAATCAAAAAAAGTTTTCTTTGTGATTATTTTTGGTGATAGTTACAAAACTCATCAGAAGTCATGAATAGTAGCATCCGGAATCAGAGCCTCAGTGGACCTAGTTTCATTGAAGGCTTACAAAAAAAAAGGATCAAACTAAAACTTAAGGCTGTTATCCAAAATGATGAATGAAATCTTTAATGCAAATGCATCTTTCTCCATTCTTAGATTACGAGTTAATCATGGAGGACATCCTGCCAAACCGAACCACTGGTGCTAGCTGGACAACCGGGGGTTTGGAAAACCAGGAGCCGGCTCTCTTTGAAGAACGCCACCTCATATTTTTACAGTTGCTCGGCAAGGTAATAACTCTTGATGACGACAAAGTGATGCAAGCATCTCTTAGATTGCACCATAAGATAGTTAGTGTTAAGCTGAACTGTCCTTAAGTTCCGTCCGTTATAATAAACAAACATTTCTCAATCTGTAATATTATACTATAAAAACAAGGGTTTTTTCACCTAGATTTGTTATGTCTTTAAGGGAAACTTTGGCAGTGTGGAGATGTGTCGCTACGACCCACTTCAGGACAACACAGGAGAGGTTGTGGCTGTGAAGAAACTCCAGCAAAGCACAGCAGAGCACATACGAGACTTTGAGCGGGAGATTGAGATCCTGAAATCTCTCCAGCATGAGAACATTGTCAAGTATAAGGGAGTTTGTTACAGTGCAGGTGCGTTTGTCATTGTAGCCCTCGTTTTACCCCTGAACCGTTGTGATTGAAGGACATCTGCCTCCTACAACATTTTGCCATCTTAAGCTGTAAAGTTGAGATTTCTGTTTGGAAATATACAACAAAATATAGCAAGAATAACTCCCGTAAACCGGCTTTAAATAGACCCCTGGTATATGTGAAAAGACAACACATAAAACTATTTATTTTTGTTACTTACCCTGCATGGCAGGTTTAAGGCTCCTGCTCTGCACTGAACTAGCTCATCCATATTTTCATAGACCGCACCTTCTCATACACATTTTAGGATCGGAATGGGCAACCCCCAAACATTTCACACAAACTCTGGTGCATGCAACTGCCATAAATGTTTTAATACTACATTGTGTCACTGTCACTTTACATCTGACATAATGCAGTATTTGAATGAGTTTTTCTGGCCTGGACTGTGGTGAGTAACGGTGTTGCATCCAGTGCTTGTTGATTTTTGGTTTGGGTGCAGCTCCTCAGCCATGTGAAGCATGTTCCTTGGAACTGATTGCATACTGTTGGTTAGCTAACATGAAGACTATGGATTTTGGAAGTCTGTTGCTGCTGCAGAGCGTTTGTGACTTCTGTATGCCGCACCATGTGCTGAGCCTGCTTTGCAACTTTATGGAGGTCATACTATATTTTATACACATGTGTGTTCATGACTGAAATTAAATATTACCAAAAGATAACCATGAAATGTTTACTAAGCAATAAATCACAACTGTCATAATGCTTAATATAGAGTTTCTGAGAGCAACCGTTATTATGGAAGCAGTCCCCCTGCATAAGCTTTTGATTTTTACGCACCTCTGGCCAAGAAACAGATTGTAACACCTACCGTATTTTCCGCGACCATAAAGAACACCGGACTAAAAGGCACTCTCAGTTATGTGTCCCATTTCTGTATTTAACACACACATAAGAGCGCTTTTGGGACTATAGGGCGCGTTTTTTATATACAGGTACATGTCCTCTACTACCTTTAAATACCTCTACTGCGTATTTAAAAATACAGCGGGGGCAAAAACTGAGTATGACTGTGCTTTATTCATGTATTTATTACAAAGTATTAATCAAACCTGGCAGCTGGCGGTGAGACAGACACATGGCAGATGACACAGCGCTGTGATCACTCCTAAATTAACTTAAAAATCCTGAAACCTGCCCGTGAGGAATATGTTCGCTTTTATTACCGGTATCCTGGTGCCTGCAGCTAAAAATTATTTAGATGAAAAACACCTGCCAGCAGCAGCGGTGAGCGAAAGGGATTTCTGCTGTCGGATTGCACAGCTGGTATGTGTGGGGTCTGGCGCCTCCGACAGAAATAGATAATCTGGATGAACTGACTGCAATTATTAAGTTTTCAGGTGGCCTTTCTCACTTAAAAACATATTTATACTTATTTATTCCCACTGATCACAGCAAATATAGCTGCAAGATTTAGATTATTTAGATGAAAAACACCTGCCAGCCACAGCGGTGAAGAGGAGAGGCAGCGCTCAGAGGCTGCCATTGAGATTAAGTT
Source organism: Cyprinodon brontotheroides (assembly GCA_018398635.1). Taxonomy (NCBI): domain Eukaryota; kingdom Metazoa; phylum Chordata; class Actinopteri; order Cyprinodontiformes; family Cyprinodontidae; genus Cyprinodon; species Cyprinodon brontotheroides. The sequence goes on from JAGKQL010000023.1 coordinate 10,596,333, forward strand.
TTCAGGTAGAAAAATATAGCTGAGAACAAACCAGTATGATTGTGCTTTATTCATGCATTTGTCCACAGAAGTATTAATCAAGCCACATCAAAGTCATCATCCTCTGTTATCCTCAGCATTCCTCTGAATAAAACAGCTAGCAGCTAAATCAGACATGCCAGTTTCCCCTTCTTCTTAGCTGTCAGAGTCACTTTCCGTTGCAGCGCAGCTCCTCAGAAATAATGCCGGCTTTTGCGAAAGCTTGAACAACAGAGCCAGCAGACACAGTCCATCTACAATCCATCCGCAAACGGTGGCGTAATCTGCCCGGCGCTGCCTTCCATTTATCCTGAAACTGTGGTCTCCGTCTGTCATCCATCGGCCCCACGCCCGGCTTCGCAGCCTTACTTTTGAGCGTGCGCGTCACACCCGATGTGTCGGCGGTGGAAGTTCCTTTGTCAGACCCGGGATAACGGCGAGCACAGCGTTCATTTGATTCATCTTTTTTTTTTCACATCGGCTGTGAGATGGGCACGCGCAGCGATGGTGATGCGTGGAAAAAGCACCTGAGTCTCCTCACATACACCTGTCTCAGCCGCGCATCCACCCAGCCTTTTCATTTCGCGTTAATATCATATGTCATTAGAGCGCTGTCTGTCTCGCTGCCAGCTCCCAGATCAGCTTCTCTGATTGGTTGATGCTTGCGCGCGTCCAGCAGCAAAACTTCAATTTTTTCCATCTGAGCAGCAGCAGCGGGTTGGCGGTGCATCAGATGCTTAAACGCTCCCGGCGTGCTGCACCAAAGCGGCGCTGCGGGACCTTTTGCTGCGCCTATATGCCAGCGTCAACCATTGACTTTGCATGTAAACTTCGCTGCTTCTGCTGCACCTGCTGGGTCCGGTTCACACCGATGTCGGCGGTTGAACAGCGAGGCACAGCGTTAATTTGTTTCCCCATGTTTTTCACATCAGCTGTGAGATGAGGCGCGCATGGAGTCACAGATTAATGGTGATGAGTGAAAAAAAAACACCTGGTCTCCTTACATTCAGCCACTCTTTCATCATCTCCTCAATGAGGTGGTCTCAAAAGTCGCAGTTACAACACACATAGAGGCACACTGCAAGCATAGGGCGCACCGCACATTTTGAGGGGAAAAAAAAGGCGTTTAAGTCGCGCCTTATAGTCGTGAAAATACGGTAGTCTTGAATTTTTTGTGCCTTTCCCTAGGGAAACTAGGGCTGAGCGATCTGGGCTAAAAATAAAATCTCAGATTTTATTTTTAATATTACGATTTTGCTTCTGTTAACAGCTAGCTTGTTGGCTATCTGTATCGGAAACCTTTTCTGACCGTTTTAAAATATGCCTTTCAATACACAACCCTATTTCTTCTAATACAGCCACTTTTAAATAAACTCGCCACCTCCCTCCCTCGGTGGGAAACTGTTGCTAAAGTTTATAAGCCGCTCTTCACTGCCATGTCTGATATCTTGGCAGCAGCTGGTTCATGTAACTGAACCCGCTCCCATTCTTCATCCTACTAGACTTGTGTTTGGGCAGTAATGCGTTCTGATAAGTGCCAAAAGACACTTCATCATAGCAGTCAGTTATCGCTGGTGTGGTCATGAAACTTATGTTTTTTTTTTTTCCCTTCTGAAAACTTATTCCTTTTTTGAAAACAAAACTCGCACTCACCCTTGGTTATGATGTTGTTTACCATTTCGTGGGATGCTGTCGCCTTCCAAACCGCAACCTGAGACCAATAATGCAGCGACAGAAACTTGGGGAGCCAAAAAAGGCGCCATTATAAAAAAAAAATAAAATAAAATCGATTACATTTTTTTAAAATTTGAATTAATTCAATTAATAAAATTTTTTCCCCAGACCTACTACAAACTTTTTGAAATGAGCTAACAAGAGTTATTAAAGCTTAAGTTCACTGAGCTTCTCTAAAGTTGTTGGGTTATGTCTACTATTATTTTATGGTTGTTTTTCGTCTTTCATTCTTTCAGGTCGTCGGAATCTTCGCCTCATCATGGAATATCTTCCCTTCGGAAGTCTTCGCGACTACCTCATTAAAAACATGGAGCGAATTGACCATAAAAAGCTGGTCCATTACGCCTCTCAGATCTGCAAGGTGCTTCAGCCTGACCTTTTTTGTTACACCATACCTCTTTGCCGCAGGCTGAACTTTGTCTTTGTTGGTTCCGTCTTTTCCAACAGGGAATGGAGTATCTGTCAAGTAAACGATACATCCACAGAGATCTGGCCACCAGGAACATCCTTGTTGAGAGTGAGCTGAGAGTAAAAATTGGAGATTTTGGCCTCACCAAAGTTCTGCCTCAAGACAAAGAGTATTATATGGTCCAAGAACCAGGAGAGAGTCCCATATTCTGGTTAGAACATTACATACAACACGTGTACAACCTGACACACTTAACTTGATGATTAACAGATGCATTATTCTTGTTTCATATTCACATCACAATTTATTTTCTGTTTCTTATTCAGACATTTCTTTGGTTTTATAGCGTTAATACGTAAAGCCTGCTTGTTTTCCAGGTATTCCCCTGAGTCGTTGACCGAGAGCAAGTTCTCTGTGGCCTCAGATGTCTGGAGCTTTGGAGTGGTGCTGTATGAGCTCTTCACCCACAGTTACAAAAACTGCAGTCCACCTGCAGTAAGTAATTCAAACATGTCTTTTATTGTGGACTATATTAAGCCTCCTAACCCAGTTGATGTTTTTGCTCATAACGTTTTAAAGTAGAAAGAAAACTAACCTTGAAAGAAAGCAGAGGGGTGAGCCGGTAGCCATATTGGGACAACATCACTGCTATTGCCTCGGTGTTAGATAGGATGGTCACGGTGATAGGCTGAGGTTGAAGCTCACCCCAGGAGCTTTGCTTACATAGGAATTTAATCTGATCAGCGATGTTGTTTTTGTCCACAATGATTAAATAATTTCTTTGATCCTCCTTTTTTTTATTACGATAACGAAAACCGATGAGCTAAACATGGGTCTTTGATGACGAAACATGGCTGTGAGTTTTCGTTGGTGAGACTAAATAAAAATGTTAGCGGGTGGTTGGTCAGATGTTTAAAATGCATAGTTGTGCCGTAATCTGTTAGACCAGCTAAGCAGTAGCAGCCGTGCTGCTGCGCCCTGTTTGCCCATGCCGCCTATTTGCGCAGCGGTGCACAATCTGTATTATCACAGTTGTACCATGGCAGCAGCTGCAGGGATGAAAATAATCCAGAATTATCTGGTACTGCTTGCTCAACTGACAAACTCTCCTCTTACAGCTGTGCTTGTGCAGAAATGCGTCTTTGTTCGTGCTTAGCTCACAGTCTGCGCTTCACGCTCCACACTGATGGTTCGCTCTCAGCAGTATGGCTCTTCCTGTTCTTGCTACTTAATAAACTATATGTGGCTGATCATCCTCTGCCTAGGGTAGGGTAAAAAATCCTTTAGTCTATCAAGATTTTATTTCTTCCAGCTCACAAGCGGTGTTGCAAAACCTTTAATTTCTACCAAAAGAAAAGTAAATTATATCCAAAGAAAACATTTCATTGCATACTGTTTATTTTTGGGAAAAGACCCAGATGAAAAGTGACTGACTAAACTAGACTAAAACCTTTTTGAGTTTAAATCGACTAAAACTGACTAAAACTATCAGATATCGTAATGACTAAAATGTGATTTAAACTAATAATAGTTTTCGTCTTCGATACTAAATCTAAGATGGCTGTCAGAAACAACACTGCGCATGGCGGATCCAAGAGGAACCAGCTTAAACACAAATATTTAATCTGCAGTATGATTTTCTTTTTCCCTAAATATAAATCCGTGTATATATTTGATGATATAAATAAAAGCCATCTTTAACTTATAAAAAAACTAACTAAAAAAAGCAGCTTCTCATAAAATCGAAGCAAATATTTCAAGGAACAAAACCTAAATTACTCCAAAAAAAAACCAGGTAGAAAAAAAGGTAGCTTCTTTTAGCTACAGATTTTGGAGGGAGCATCTTATCTATTGGTTGTTCTTCTTGCTGTGCTGCACACTTCTAGTGTGTATGTATCCAGTGAAGTCTTATTTCTCACTAAAAACTTTGAAAAAGGCCAAAAATCAGAAGAAGCGAAACTGTCTTACACGTTTCTGAGGAAAAAGGAAGGCCTTCGAAGGAAGAAAAAGATAAAGCCGGATTGTATTTGGGACATTCTTTCATGCGATGGAGGTAGAGCTGGAAGAACGGTCTAGCTAGGCCATAGCAATAAATAATAAATAAATGTAATAACTATCTACAGTATCTTCAATTACTATGTTGCTTTATTTTGGTTATAATGAGTTTATTTTCTCCAATTATTCCATATTGTGCATTAGTCTTCACAATTATTTATTGGTATAGACTTTGTTTGTCTATCTGCATGAAACTGAAACTGTTAAATTAAAAGCTTATTTGAAATGCATGTAAAAGCAGGTAAAAGGATATTAAAATAAAATAAATATATATAATAAATATATAAATATATATAATAAAATATAATATTAAAAAAGACAGGTTTCGGGAGAGAGAATAGAAGAATATTTCCTGTGTTCTTAAGTAATGAAACAATTTGTATCAAGCTTCAAGACTTGAAAGGACATGTAGGTCAATAAGAAATATGAAGGATGTTCACAGTATCTGGCATCAGACTACAATTTGTCATGTTATGTAAAGTAGCAAAAGCAAGCTCTTACATGTGAGTCTCGCTAAATTCTTGTGAGTCACTGACTGAGAGATGGGTGGAGGTTTGCACTCTCTTTCACCTGAGAAGACTTAACTCATGATGTTCACTTGAATAGCTGATATAAAGGCTTTTAGCACTTTAGGGAACATTGTGTACATTCAGAGAGCATTAAGACTGAGCTTTAGTTTGATTCATGTAGGGTGACAGCGCCACTAAAGATAAGCCTTTCCATACATGCACCTCTTTCCATCAATCTGACAGCAGAGGAAGGTTATCTTCATGTCTTATTGAGCACGTGGCTCAGTTCCCACAGAATAACTTTCAACACTAATCAAGTCTGAATAAATAATGCAAAGAACTCTCATATCTTCTGCTCTTTTTTTATACTGTAAATAATAAATGGCCACCTCTTTTTCTTTTGTGATTGTGTTCTTCAAGAGGCACAGGGTAGCTGGTTCAGGAAAACTGATAGAATTAATTATCACGGATGATAAAAGATGACCACTATGCAATTTACATTTCAGATTTGAATGTGTATCTCTTTTAAAAGGCCTCCCATGTAAAGATTATGTCTATTTTATGTGTGTCTCCTATGGACGCACTGATTTCAGTTTAATGTCAATGTCTTTAAAAAGCTTTAACTATTATTTCTGATTTTGGCAATTATTGATTTCTCTTCTTTTTTTCATAGCAAACGATGTATTGAACAGTACATATAGAACAATTCAAACTTGTAACTGAATGGCACATCTCTGTCAATTCTAAAGGAATAGCTAAGAAGATTTACAGAAGTAGATAAGATCGGTATCGCATACAGATATCAGCCTAACAACCTTAATTTAAGGGAATCTGGGCCAATCAATCAGCAGGCATGTTAGCTGGTGTACCCCTTGTATCTCTAGCAAATTTAGACTAATTTCAACTTTGAGTAGAAGGCCACCCTATAATAAAAGGCCACAACTGGCACCTGGGCTGCACTTTAAAAAGCCCTGCACTAAAGTTTGGGGTAATAGTATGATGAAATCTAACTTAAAGGTATAGAGGATGATTTTTTATTTCTGGATGAATCATGGGTCCTCCTACTTTTCAATTATTCTGGTGATATGTTAACATAAGGCTGTCCCTTTTTCTGCGCATGCGCAATATGAGGCATTGATGTGTGGTGAGCTACGGTTTCAGCTAGTTATTGAAGCTTCGCCTTTCTCACAGCGGTTCTCTGAAAATGGCTGAGGGTCGTAGAGAAAAAGTGTCTCTGAAGTGTATGAGAAGAAAAGAAAGGCTCAGAAGAGGCACATATATGCCGAAATGCTTTGTGCAGAGAGTTCTCCTCACAAAGCATTATTGGACTAGACTATATCACAGCAGCCCTCTTGTCACCATAGGCTGTTGCTACCCGACAGTGGCGACTAATAACAAAGATGGCGCAGGCAGCGCGCGATTGAGGAGTTACATGACCAACGGGGAGCAAAAAGCAGTGCTTGTCTGTCAAACAGTCAGTTAAATTAGTTCACTATATAGTCCCCGCTCTATATAGTGATTGAGGGTTTTAGGGGTTCGGGCGGAAGTTCAGGCACAGTAAGCTTGTATGAGCCATGAGGAGAAATGGGCTCTCGCACATTCTATCTTGGGAGCAGATACAGGGTTGTGCAGGCGCCTTTTTTTTGTAAGTGGAGAGGGTGGGTGTTTTAAAAAAATCACAAAAATCCTCCACAGTACCTTTAAGAAATTACATAAATGCTTTTGCAATTTATTGTAAGTTAAATACTTTCATTGTTGCCCTCAAAGTCACTGTTCTGTTCTGAAAAGTGCTTCTTATTTTTTAGGTTTTCATGTCAATGATGGGTAACGACAAGCAGGGACAGCTGATTGTCTATCACCTCATTGAGCTCCTCAAATCAGGCAGCAGGCTGCCTCAACCCCTGGGTTGTCCTTCAGAGGTAAAAATATATTTTGCTTTTATTTTTCTAAAAGCTAAAGCTCCCACAGCACTGAATGACTTTCACCAAGTAGTACCAACTGTTGGTCAATTAGACTGGTTTACACCACTGCTATAAACAGTTTAGATGTATTAGTCATCCTTCCTTTTAACTCCCTGATTTTTTTAGGGATATTTTAGCCTCTTGAAATGTGGCATTTATTTTCTCATCTAAAAAATTCATCAGCCTAAAGCTACATCCTTTAAGGGCTACTCTTTGTCACGCTACACAAGCTGACAGTGTAAATGTTTCCAGATTACTCTAAGTCCAGATGTGTTTGTAAATGCTAATGAGCCGTTTTCCTTCAGTTCCCTGCTGAAAACATTGTTTCTTTTTGCTCCTCTTAGATATATAGTATTATGGAGGAGTGTTGGGATAAAGACCCAACTCTACGTCCGTCTTTTAACGAGCTGGCTTTGCGCATCGACCTCATCAGGGACAACGAGGAATTTTGAAAATAAAGTGCCCACCTTGTTTTGAACCCAAGACATTAGAAACGCTGCTGCCCAGATTGTGGCTGAAGTATGAAGACCAAAGAAAGGATCATCTGCCCCTGCATGCTCTAAAGCGCCAAGACTTAGAATGAGGATCTACTGCCGAGGTGCCTTCAAGCATGGCACTTTTCTGATGTGGAGCAGCACAGTGGCCTTTGGCTGGTTGGAAATGCTCAGACGGCTAAAAAAAATTTGAAGGGGATGCCGCTGAAAATGAGCAACTGTATTTGGTCAAAGTTTGAAAAGAAGACTTGAAGCAACAATAGAGACTGTGACAAAACTGTTGCCAGACCTAAAGCTAGAAACGCTTGTGGTGAACAAGTTCTTTATGTGATTATTTGTGTGTCTGTGAGTGTGTGAGCATGTGCCTCTGCATGTAAGGAGCTAGCTGGGCTAGCTCCAACGTCCCCGTCTGTCACCTAAGAAGTGAACTAATAGCTTATTTTTTATATGTTTAACTGACTGTATTATAGCTGTAGCATTGTGTACATATGTCAGAAAGATTTTATAATTTTATAAATTTAAATAATATTAACACTATTTGAGGTGCCAGCAACTGCCATTGTAAAGTATGTGCATAAAAAGGTGATCTTAAAAATCTGTCAAGTTTTTGTTGTGGCATGGTAATTAAAGAACATATCTGTGAAGCAATTTCTGAGCATGTCTTCTCTTAGTTTTATGGCATTATGTTTCTGTAACCAATTTCAGGATTTTATGTCTTCCAGCTGCTAAGAGATTTGCAACACTTTCATTGGTTTGTACCAAAGAAATACCCCTAATATATCCGAAATATTTGTTCTATTATTTTTATTGCTGATGTTTTGAAACAGACACAAATTTCATGGAACAGACATTTTTATTTTTTTTTTAACTAGAAACTAATTTCTCATAATTCCAGTTGGGAAGCATGTCTTACATTTCACTTAGTAGATTTAAAACAAAAATGTATAGATATTACTTAAGAAGTTAATCCAAAACAGACTTTTCCATGTACTGCTCTAAAGACTGTAATAAGTGGTAGGTCATTAATGGTTTAGTGGAGGATGTTGTTTTTCTGGGAGGATCATCAAAATAAGTGGTCCTCCTAATTGTTAATCATTCTCATGATATGATTACGTAAGGCCTACATGTTCGCCCCCCCATTTTCACCTACCGGTGGCGAGTCTGACATAGTGGTGAAATTGCAAATTCTTTTGGAAAGTAAGCTTGTATGATCGATGCAAACAGCAACTTTTAAATAAAGCGTGCATGAACCCATTTCTCCTCGTGCACGCTCTGTTTTAAAATTGCTGTTTTTCAGTCTCGCACACGTTTAACAGCTGTTCCTTCCTGGTAGTGGGCACAGGATTGTGAATGTAATTTTTTTTTATTTGTGGAAATTCTCCTTTATACCTTTTAAGCATTTTCAAAAAATAATGGAAAACGAACAAATGGTGTGATTATGAGAAATGGTGTAAAGACAATGTCTGTGCTTTCTCATGTGGATCTTTATCATCGATATTTAGTGCTTATAATGCACAGTTATAGTGTATGTGTACATACAACTATACATATATTCACACTTTCTAAAACTGCATTCTAGGCAGTAGTTGGGGCACTTAAAATTGTTTGTACTACTTTTCTCTGTTGGAGATTTAAATTTTTTTCTAAGGTCATCAAAAACTCAGCCTCCTGCCCGTTAAGGTCAGGTTTAAAACAATGTAGATACTTTTTTTCCAATGGCCATATTTATGCAGATACAACTTTCAATTGTCCTGCTTTTGTTTTCAATATGTAATCATATATGATCGTATCGTGACATGCATCATATCGAAACACCCATCCCAATTCTCCCCCTTATTAGATACTAAAAAAAAAAAAAGTGTTATTTTTCATTTCTGCAGTATTTCATCTGGAGTTAAACGTAAAAAAAAAAAAAAAACGGGGTTATGTATGAAGGACTGATATATGAGCGTGTGCAAATGAGCCGCATGCGATCAAGATGTTGGCTCAAAAAAAACAAGCCATATTTTGTTAATACTTCTACAGAAAAAATCTGATAATTTTGTTGAAAAGCATTACTTCCTAGGAAATGGAGTGGATAGTTATGATTTTCGATTTTTGTTTGTTTTGTTTTAATTAAACTTAGCTTTAACTTTTGTAAAGGAAAGATTTTACATAACGGGAACAGGAAAAGACACATTTTCACCATAGATTTGACATCCCATGCATTTGCAGATGTACACTGCCCTAAGCGAAACTGTCATGTGCATGTAATAACAGGATGTATCTGGACTTAGCTATATAACAGCAATAAAGAGATCAATTTCTGCCTAAAGCGCTCAACACCTATTACATCAAACTGAAAAAAATGTCCATTAGCTTCTGCAATATTTAATTTCTCTTTGGGATTAATAAAGTATGTTGAATTGAACTGGGGCTGCATGGTAGGGCAGTGGGTTCCACTGCTGCCTTGAAGGTTCTGGCTGTACAAAGGTTCCTGGTTCGATTCCTGGGGTCTTTCTGCATGGAGATTGCATGTTCTCCCTGTGCATGCGTGGGTTCTCTCCAGGTACTCCGGCTTCATCCCACAGTCCAAAAACATGACTGTTAGGTTAATTGGTTTCTCTAAATTGTCCTTACATGTGACTGTGTGTGCATGGTTGCGCGTCTTTGTGTCTCTGTGTTGCCCTGCGACAGACTGCCCACATGTCTAGGGTGTACCTCACCAGTTGCCCATTGACTGCCGGAGATACGCACTGGCACCAGCGTAACCAGGACTAAGCAGAAGACGATGGATGAATTGATTTAAGACCATGACTTAAATTGTCTGCTTAAAGGCCCTTTATTTAAGCAGACAATGATTACTCTGTGGAGAAAAAGGAAACAATGAGACCTTAACTCTGTTAGTGGTGATATTAGTTTCTAACAAAAAACAGATGTGATTTGCTTATGTGGCTTCTGTTGAATTATTTTAACATATACAAAAGTTCTCCATGAATCAGGATGCTTCTTTACATTAAGCTCCAAACTCAAAAACCATCAAACATGATCCTGTCAGACATCAAGTGCTATGTGTCATTAAAATTGGATTTTCAAAAGTGTATGTGCATTCACTTCATGTTGTCCATCTGGGTTGTTGACGGGTGGAATGCAGAGCGGCTTGTGAAGAGAGTTTATAGTACTGGTTGCCTGAGGGGGAAGAAAAGCTTGTCCATGGTCTGGATGTTCTGCATTCACTTACCCAACATAAGCATAGGCATTTGGCGGGAGGGGTCTAATGTGATGTTTGTGGCCTTTTCTGGTGCAGCTCTCTATAAATGAGGCAGGAAGCGGGTCAACGGTTATCCGTTCTGCCATCCTCACAATTTCTTTGCAGGGTTTTCCTTGCCGACAGCAGAACAACTGCCAGACGGCACACTAATGCAATATGTCAAGATACCAAGATGCGCTCAATTGTCCATTTAGAATCGTGTCATGATCAATGAGGCTTGTTTTTCCTTTTCAGTCTCTGGAAAATATAAAGACACTGCTAAGGTGTTTTTTTTTTTTTTTTTTTGTGCAGTCTGTGGTGTTTGTAGACCTGGTCATGTTCTCTGCGATGCACACCTGTATGAATTTGATGTTTTTAGTCACTGCTTAATTCTGTTATCCTTGTAGGTTTTTGAATCTTGTATTGTATATTACTGCTGTGGATTTATATATAACAAGCTGTGTGTTAAAGATTGCTTAAGCTGTAGATACTTTTTCTGTTTTGGAAATTATAAACACGTTAAATAACTTTGCGAGTCAAATGCAAACCAACAATGTTAGATCAGAATTGGGGTTATATGACCAAAAAGCATGTATAAACATAGTTTTTACTGGAAAACTGTAAAACTTAGTTATGAAACTGTACATTATCCTGTTTCATAACGGGTACATATGTGGTGAATGCCGTACAGCATGTTCCTTACATAAGATACCACTCCCCCTTTTTGGATTAGTGTCAAAGATTTGAAACAAAAAAAGCGAACAAAATGTAACAAAATGAAGAAGGGAGGAAAAAAACGAACATGAAAAAATAAGAAGCGAACATCAAGCATATATCAATCTCTGAAACGAAAACAAATATCTGCTTTGAAGGTCTTGGATGAAAAAAGTGGCCTCTAAGACTCATAACTGAAAGAATTTTGAAGCCACCAGGTCTCATCCTTGGTGATTTCCACTGCTGCCCCTGAAATTAACAAGGATTTTAACAGGGAAATCTTTAGTGAGTCTAATATCTAAAATATCTGCAGAAAGACCACAACTGAAAATCCTAAATTTTTCTGCTTCTCTGTCATTCAGCTCAATTCATGACTGGTAGCAGTTTTTACTACAGTATTTGTTGTTTAGATAACATTAATTTACAATGAACCCAACTCTGGATAACCATTAAACCAGCCTATTTCTAATACTTGAAGGACTTCAGATTGTTCCTATATATCTACTGTCCTTCTCATAAGTTTAAGGTTTAAAGGATCTCTCATGTGTCTTGCAATATACATCGCTGCTGTTAGTTAACATACATTATGTATGACGGCAGACTTTTACACGTTTACCAATGCTCATTGGTAGGAACAACCCTATTATTGAGGAAAAGCTGCAGATACTTTAGTTGTTTGAAAACTGCAGGAAAATGATGTTAAAAATTTGATACCTTCTACTTTTACTGCGAAGCTTTCCAATGTCAACTTTAAACCAAAATGTTAGATCTTTCAGTATGTACTTATTTATTTTTTTGTTTGTTTTAACCATAAAGGTTATGGAAATATAGACTACATAAACTCTGAAATCCAGTTATGAAACTGCCAGTCAAAACTGCCTATAGCAGTCTAAGCCAATGTTGCTATAGGCTTAGACTGCTTTTTATCATTCTGCTTCATTCTATCTCTATTCTCCCATTCTGCAGTATTTGTTAGTTCAACCTCTAACTTTATACTGTCCTTTTTCTCATCATAGTAGCTTCATCTGGTCTGTTCCTGTTCGGCTGTGATGCCATCCGGGAGAGACATATCAGCTGGACTGCTGCCATCGACACCTTTGTTTATATATTTTGAAGCTTGGTCTGTTTTTCAGTGTAGTTCTGTTTCTCTGACTGTGACTAACTGTATTTGCTCTCTTTCATCCTCATCCCAGTGACATGGGAGCTGGCTCAAAGCTCATCCGCCTGCCTGTGTCTTTCCTGGACGGGGGGCCTGTGAAGCTGGTTGACATTTAGCATTTGCATCTCTGCTTCTTTCTGTATCTCTACTTCTATCTCCTTGAATTCCATTAGACCTCGACAGATGGTCGCTCACACCGAACCTGGTTCTGCTGGAAGTTTTTCTTGTTAAAAGGAAGTTTTTCTCTCCACTGTTGCTACAAGCATGCTTGGTGTGATTGATTCCTGTCCAGTCAATGAGTCGATGCAATCAGCTGGTTTTCCTTAGATAGAAAACTTTGAACTGTCTCTGTAAAGTGCCTTGGGTGGACATGTGTTGTGAATTGCCGCTATATTAATAAATCAAACTGAATTGAACTGACAGTAGTGTAAAGAGCTTCAGAGTCCCTGGACTTCATACAGTGCTGTATAAGAACAGGGCATTAACCATGAATATGTTTGAAAGAAGTAAAACACTTTTCTGGGGAGAAATTATTTAACAAACTTTGAAATAATACACTGGCGACCTGTCCAGGGTGTACCCTGCCTTTCACCCATAGACTCCCGGAGATGGGCATTGGCCCCATCGCGACCCTGACAGAATAGGTGGGAGAAGATGGATTGATGCATGGAATTAATAATAAAGTCACATATCTGGATGCCAAAAAAGAGACAAAAAAATAAATAAACTACTTACAGTGCAGATTGACTGTAAATAGTTATTTAAAAAAAGAGATAACTTTTAATTTCCCAGCTTTTTATTTTTAATACCTTTTCAGGTCTCAAAGGTTTGGCTTACTATTTCATATATTTTTATTTTAGAGCAGTTTTTTAATGTAGAAATACTTATAACCATTTCTTAACTGGAAAAAACAAACACGATATAAGATATAGACACGTGATTAATTGTTTTCATGTACACAAGGTTGCAGTTTAATCTGATTTGTTTCCAGCCACTTTATTTTATCGACTAACTCGAAATAAACAACTTTAGGACCAGTTTGTTGAAATTCTTGACGCAATTATGAATAAGTGAAAGAATCAGATTTTCTCCAACAAACATAAACCGGAAGTGACGTTTAGTCCGGATTATTTTTATCCCTGCTGTCAGACGTTGGGTTTTCTTTCAAAAGAAGAGTGTTTCTGCTATTCTCGATATATTTAGCGAACTGTTTCTGTTTATTTATTAATTCAATTGTTTTCAAGCAACATAAATACTGTAAACGTTTATGTTGAGAAAGGTCGGAGCCTTCGCTGCTCTTATTTCCGTAAGAAAATCAAATATAATTTACGTAGTTAATTGCAAATTAATTTTCTGTATTGTATATGTTAAGAAGGTATGAAATTAGAGCATGCATTCTAATTTCATAGGTTTTCTTTTTGTTGTTTTCTTTTACAGGGGGGTTAAAAATGAGCGTACCGTAGATTCTGGAGTAAATGCGCACGGTAATTGAACGGGGAGTGAATCTGACTGCGCAGAATAAAAGGAGCTCCGCTGTAGGCGTGCGCTCCTTTGAGGGATAACAAATGTCGAGGATCGAGGACAGAAAACATCGTAGAAGGATTGTGAGTTGATGCGTTTTATTCTTTGCTTTCTGGTCCTCGGCATGTTTGTTGGGCCATTATAGCCTAGTTGTTCTTCAGGTTTAGTTTATGCAGCCGTGAGATGAAAAGGAAATAAAAAAGTGACATGAGGGTTACTGTTTTTGCTTCAGATTTGACATTTTACACGATCTCATTTTATTTATCTGTCAGGGCTCTTAAGTTTTTGCAAAGAAAAAAAATCCAAAGAGAGACATTTGATAAACATCTGTCTTTCCAGCCATCCGCTTCTTGTTTGTTTATTTACCTACAGCTCTATTCAGCTTTATATCCTGATTGAAATTGAGCAGATTAAAACAGAAAAAAATATTATGGGTAAACCAGGTCATTTTTTTTCTATTTAGTAGAAAATGGACAAAAATATAAACGACACAGATCATATTATGTCTCAGCTGACTGATGAGAAATTCAACCCCAACAATGAAAATCTCATCTGGTTTAGAGTTGGTGTCCTAATGTCAAACATGATGGGATGGAGAAGTTCATCTGTCTGCACTCTAGAACCCCCTACTGAGCCCAACCTGAAATTCACAACATGGACTTTACTTTCCAGATCCAGCTATCTAACCTTTTTTCCTTTGCCTTTCAAATTTTTTATTTTGAATTACTGACAAAAAAAAGGTCACAATTATTGACTGACAAGACTTGTTCAGCTCAGGATCAAGAGGATTATCACTTAAATAGGACACACATGGAACTGAATTGACATTTAGCAAATGTATCAGCACCCAGTGGAGTCTAGCTCAAATACAGGGAGGTTAGTGAATTCAATGTGCTGGTAGGTTTTGTATAAACCTTAATAATCATTGCCAGCTTTTATAAAAGGTCTTACTTTTGTTCTACATCCAATTAGATATTTTCTTTAGGGTACCAAAGTTACATTTGAAATCTAGATAAGTAATTTTTTTCTTCAAATAAGTGCATTTTTTCTTGAATTGAGCAGGTAGTGAGACACTTTGCCAATGAAACAAGACAATTTACATTTAAAATAAAAATAAAATATATTTTTTTTATTACTTCAAGGTCATATTGAGTAAAATACTCATTCATTTGGCAGGTCATCTTATTTATTTTCCCACTCAAATTGAGGTAAATACACTAAATTAAGGACATTTTTCCTATTTCTAGATACGTTTTTGCAATGTATTAGTTTCACAAAGCCATATCTTAATTGTAAGGATGGCATAAAACACTTTTTAGCAATTGCCAAAATTACTTTGTTTAGCATCTTAGCATGATTTGACTCTAGGTTAGAATTGAACACTAAGCCCATATGGATGTTTGATCAAATTGAAAACACTTTTTAGCATGACCCCTGCAGTTTAGAACGGTTGCGTGGAGGAATGTCCCTTCCACAATACCACATCTAAAACAAAAAGAGGATATTTATGTGGTGTACACATACGCAGCTGATGCAAAAAACAATAAAAACAACAAAAAGAAACAATTAGTAGCCTAATTTGAGCCTTTAAGGCAGAATTTGCCTCTTCTCTGCACAGTCGTTTCCATCACTACTACTTTATTGATATTCCCATGCTTTCTCCTATTTAATAATCGAGCTATCTATGTCTGTTATTGTTAAAGTAAACTGTATAAACCCTTTAAGAATGCTCTAACATATATACTCGGCCAGAGACATAGGAAGTACCTTCCAACGTCCTTTTTCTCAGTTCATCCTTCTTGAATAGTTGTGGTGTACATAGTGCATCTGACTTAAAGAAACCAGTCGAGCATGTTTTAAAAATGTAGCTGTTAACCAGTTCAACTGGTTATTTTACGTAATGTATTTGTATATTTGTGTATATTTTGAGAAATCAAAATGGCCAAAGCTTGATTGTGTTTTGTTTTTCTTTTTTTATTCAAAGCATCCATGTTTTTCCCTTTTTTTGCTGTTCTTAAAAGGTTTTTGGTAAAGACAGAATGTGCACATTCACTGCTATATGTTTGACTTTCATGACTTGTATATGCTTGGGTGATTCTTAAATGACAGCCTCCGAGCTGCAGCTGGAGGAGAAGCCCACTGAGCAGTTGGAGATGAAGCCCAGAGGAAGGGGACCTCCTGACGGGGGGTACGGCTGGGTGGTGGTGGCGTCAGCCTTTCTCGTTATGGGCCTTACCGGAGCTGTCCTCAAAAACTTTGGCCACTTCTTCCTTGAAATCCAGAATCACTTTGGAGTCTCAACCAGCACTACCTCTTGGGTTTCCTCCATAACTATTGCCATGTTTCACATAGGAGGTGAGTGTATAATCTGTTTATCGTCTCCTTACTTTAAACCCAGCTATGTTTTTAAGGTTTTTCTTTTTTGTTGTTGCATTTTTTTTTTTTTTTTTTGTCCACCAGGTCCAGTAGCCAGTGCTCTGACTTTACAGTTTTCTCAGAGAGTGGTCATCATTTTAGGAGGTCTTCTATGCACTTTGGGCATGTTGCTGGCATCCTTGGACCTCAGTCTGCCTTGGCTCTACTTCAGTATGGGTTTCCTGCAAGGTGGGTGGACATGATAAAAAAAAAATAGACTTGGCAGTGTGGACTTTCTGATGGTATTTTACTTAAATTATTTAATTAAAATCTTAAAATTTCCCAGCTTATTCAAAGCCTCACTTGTGATATGTCCTGTTTTTGACAGTTGTTGTGCAGTTCTGCTGCAAGAATTCACTGCGTTTACAGTCTCATGTTTCCCTATTTATTTAATCTATCATGTTATTCTGACTTATAAAATGAAAATATTTATTTTTATATGGCCAGTCAAGTTTGTTAAAAGCACATTTCAGGAGTAAGACAATTCAAAATGCTGTACATGAAAAAAACATGAGCAAAAAACAGAGAAAACTTGATGGCAGCGGCATAATTACTAAATATTAATTTAAAAATTGCAATTAAATGATTACGATTATGTTTATAAAAATGAGTAATAGAATAAATTGTTATAAAATAAAATAAAAAGGTGGACTAAAAACTTAAAATAATAATGTTTAGATGGCACAGCCAAAGGCCACACTAAACCAATAGATTTGTTCCTGAAAGCAACTTTGGGTTTTCAGCACTTTTACAGTCTTCTGTTCCAGTTTAGTGGCACCTAAAAACTAAACACTGAGTCTCCATGTTTGGTTCTGGTTCTGGGTATGAAGAGTAGACTTGAGCCAAAAGACCTGAGAGGTCTAGGTGGTTGATACACTGACAACTGATCTGCTACGCTCTCCAGTGATGTATAATATAAAAGATATACTGTATTTTAATGTATTTTTTTTCTGAGATATATGTGTAACAACTTTAGAACTAGGATGATGTGCTCCATTTTCTCAGTTTTAGTGAGGACGCAGTATTTTTGATCAGCTGCATCTGTCAGATTGATCTTTTATAGAGTGAAGACAACGCTGCAGTTTTCAATTCTACTGAAGATAAGCACACAAATTAGTGTCTTCCATGTCCTGCTGAGACAACCATCTTTTAATCATGGAAATGTTATTTATGGGCTAGAAGGATGACTTAGTTTCTGTCTTTATGAGTCTCTAAAGGTTAAGGTCTGAGTCCATCACTACACCCAGATTCTGAGCCTGACTGGTTGTTTCCAGCTGTATTAACTTTAGATCAGCGAACTATTGAACACTTTTCCTTTGGTCCAAATTCAATTACTTCAGTTTTATTTTTTGATTCAGCTGAAGAAACCTTTGTCTGACAAATCCATGCATTCAGTTCTTCTATGCGTTTAACTAGGGTTAGAATAGGTACAAATCCTGAGCCAAACCACTGTGTTTTTCTCTAAAAAGAAATTTAAGAATTTATGAATAAGATTACAAGAACGTCGGCCTAAATTATTTTGACCCTGTAAGACCTAAACAAGGAAACGTTTCTATAAACTAAGTTTTATTTAAGGGCAAGAGAAGTTCCTAAACAGCACTGGATAGATTCTGTGGCAACCTTGGATAAGACTCTGTAAATAACGATAAGGGTCTTTTTTTTAAAAAACACACTTTAGTTTTAAAACATTGATTCAGCGGTGGAAAAAAAATCTATTTCATGTGGCCAAAGAACTGCACCTAGTCTTCACCGTGAACACTTCCACAGATTCAACATACTCAACCATATAAAAGCATCCTCCTGCCTACTTTCCCCTTTAAGACAAACAAAGCAAAAGATTCAGATGAATTATAGAACTAGGGCTGCAACTAATTATTATTTAGCAAAACGATTGATCAGTTGAATATTTTTTTTATTAATCGATTAATAATCGAAATGCAAAAGGGTCCTTAAAGATGATTTGTTACCAAATCAAACCAGGTGAAACTAAAGCTTTTCCCCTTGAGGAGGTCCGAATTGAGCATATTGTCAGAGGAAGGAGTTTCTTATCTTAAAAGCAAAATGTTTACATATTTTTTGACAATTTTGGTCAAAATTGGTACAATTTTGGTATAATTGCTGTTTAAGGTGGGTTTCTCTGTCAGCTAAACACATATTCTGGAGTCTGCAATTCAGCTAACCATTAATTGATTACTAAATTAGTTGAGAATGATTTCAGTAATCAATTAATCACTATTAATCTGATTAAATAGAACAAACAGCATTGTCACACATAGGAGCTGATTTTCTACCAGCTTCTTTCCCGCCTCAACATATAGTGTAAATTCCATGAACAACAGTGAGCAATAACTGTGTTTTTAAGTTGGAATATTTATATTTCTGTCACAATATCCTCCTACTGCAACACTTCTGAAATTCAATATTCATTTTTATCCATGTAAAGTCGCCTAAAGCTAACCAAAAGCATACATCTGCTTCCACAGCTATTTGGTTAAATGTAAACAGTCCTTTTTATATGAAGCCATATTGATGTATATGTTAAAGTCGTATAGGCCTCATTAAATGAGGGTTAGGTTTGACTGAACTGTGCAGAATACTTTCTACCTGCGTGAAACTACAGACGATAAATAAAGATTCTGATTGTTAAAATTAAAGTACACATTTAAAAGAAGCTTTAGTAAAAATTTTTGAAGTGATTGTAATGGATTTCATTAAATTAGCCAAAGGTTTGTTTAAAACTAATATATTCTAACATGGGCTTTGCCCACTAGATTAATCTAGGCATCAGTAAATATAACCAGCGCTCTTATTTAATAAGTGTCTATTTTTCCAGTTTCACTGCATAAAGTCTCTGATGTCTTATTAGCTACAGCAAGCTTTAACGTTTCTTGTTATGAACCTTTTTTTTTACCCATTATTATGTAATGCTTTTTCTTATAACGTTTATAACACAGTATTCTTTAACTTTTGTGAAAACTACAACTTAGAGTAATTGAGAGACTGTCAGGAGCATCAAACTTGGGCTACGTTTTATGTCATTTTATTTAGAAAATGTTAGAGACTGAATTCTGGGACAGAATTATTTTCTTGCAGTTGCGGCCGTTTAAGTCACCAGGTCGTTGCACTTTTTTGGATCATCAGATATTTCTTTCTGAAAACCATGTTTTTCTACTAATGTGCTCAGGGTCAGGTGATTTTTATCGGCTAAGTCTGGTGTTTTCTTTATCCAGAGATACAACTTTTTTCTCCCCATTCTTCTTCTTCCAGGTACAGGCATATCATTGTCATGGATTCCTGCCATCAGCATGGTAAATCACTACTTCTTGCGGTGGCGCCCTGTCGCCTATGCCGTCGCCAGCTCAGGGGAGTGCGTCTTTGCCATTTGTTTCAGTCCTCTATTTAAGTGGCTCATAGAGACGTACAGCTGGCAGGGCGCTTTGCTCATCATTGGAGGCCTCCAGTTAAACCTGTGTGTGTGCGCCGCACTCATGAGACCTCTGGAGAGTGCTGCACAGAAAAACAGCAAAGGAAGTGCAGAAGCACTGCCATCAAAGAGGAAGCCAACCTTCCAGTGTTCCCTGCTGAAGAAACCTGAACTTCTTCTCTATATATTGTTTGCAATCTTTGCAGCGGCAGGGTTTTTCATCCCGACTCTCTTTCTGGTCCCCTTTGCCAACAGTTTGGGGATAGACCAGTACTGGCCAGCCTTTATTCTCTCTGTTATTGCTGTTGCAGACCTCTTAGGCAGGTTGTTTTGCGGCTGGCTCGCTAAAATGAGGTTTCTGAGGAACCTGCAACTTCTCCCCACGGTAGCCATTCTGCTCGGCATCGTTCTGCTTCTGCTGCCGGTCAGTTCCAACTACTGGTCCATCCTGGTCTTTGCGTCGCTCTATGGCTTCCTGTTTGGCTGCGTGGTCTCCATTCATGTTACCACCATTGTGGACATTGTGAGCTTGGAGGGCTTTGACAGCGGACTGGGTCTCTTCATGCTGTTCAGGAGCATCGGAGGCTTCACTGGTCCACCTGCTGGAGGTAAGGAGATTATGATGGAAGTTTGTTTTTTAATGAGATTTGTTTGCACCATTGCAAGGCTGGGTTTAATTGTTAAATGATTTTTTTTTTTTTTTTAAAACAAAAATGTCAAACACCTTTTTATTTGAACACCCCTAAATAAAATCAGTGCAACGGAGTTATTTGTGAGAATTAAGGAGTTTGTATTTTATTAGACACATTTGTCATATAAAAAAGTCTCTTTTGAGTCCCATTCAGGTGTCAAGAATGATACTGACTTTGACCACCAATCTTTATCTATATTTTATACCCACTTCTGTCTGCAGTACTTCCGACTTCTCATTAATTACATTTAAATGACTGAAATTTTATCAGTCATTTCCATTAAATCTAGTAGTGAAGGCTTTGAAAGGCAAGTTTCCACATTCAGTTCAGTGCTCCAATTCGAAGAAGGAAAAAAAAAGTTGAAATCCCTTTACTGACTCAACATTGATGCCAAGATTACTGAGAAACATGTCTATTGATGTGTATTTTTCCGGTCTGACGGTTTCTGTAGAAGTCAGAGATGAAACCCATCGGAGTCTGAGAGGATTAGGAGCTGAAGCTGGCCTTGCTTCAAAGAAACCCTCATGATTTTAGCTTTAAATCATCTATCATCATGTTTTCTCTTCTTGCTCTCTTATTTCTTCAGACTGATTTATCCCAAAGGATACTAGATATGTTGCAAAGCATTTTTTGGAGAAAATTTGATCAATATGAATAACTATTCCTTCCAAGTTTTGATTAGGTCTAAAGGCTAAAGGTATTATAAAACCTTGAGCTAATCTAAAGAGGTATGTTTAATGAGCAAAGAATGTTTGTGGTTTTAGTTTAGATTTGTAGAAGCATTTGGATTTTTAAGTGCCCATCCATCCATCCATCCATCCATTTTCTGTCACGTTTATCCCAAGCGGGGTCGCAAGGGGTGCTGGTGCCTCCAACTCTCTTTGGGTGAGAGGCGGGGTACACCCTGGGCAGGTCGCCAGTCCATCACAGGGCAACGCAGAGACAAACAACCATTCAAGCCAACATAAGGAGAATTTAGAGAAGCTAATTAACCTAAACGTCATGTTTTTGGACTATTGGAGGAAGCCGGAGTACCCAGGGAGAACCCACGCATGCTCGGGGAGAACATGCAAACTCCATGCAGACAGACCCCTGGCCTGAAATCAAACCCGCAACCTTCTTGCTGCAAGGCAGCAGTGCTACCCACTGAGCAGCCCTTTTTATGCCCTTATTCAAATATTATTTTTCTCCAACAACATAAAGATTAAAGTTTATTAGAGTTTATTAGTTATTTGTTAGGGGGTCTATGAGCAGTAGAAGAACTTAGATCAGGCGATGCTGGTGATGCTATCTAAGCAGGTTTTTCTTAGATGTGTTCACTTGCTTTTTTGACAGTAGAGGCATTTCCAGCAGTGGTTAAAGCCCTTATCAGCGTTTGTGATGCAACAATCTTTTTAGCAAAACAATTATTACTTGTTTTACCAAAAAATTCTTCTTTTTGAAACTTTTTCTTTGTTTGAGATTTTTTCTAACCTAACAAACAAACTGATTTGTAGATTAGGAGAAAAAGGATGGATACAATAACCAGATGAAGATTTATAAAAGCTTAAAGCAAGCCAAATTCAAACATCTCCTCATCCAGTTTGACTTTCTAGAAAGCGGTCATGGCCAAAAATGTTCCAGATGTGCAAAGCATGTATAGACGGATCCAAAATAATTACACCAACGGGTATGCAAAAGGGGGTGGGGGGGGCTAAAGGTGTACATGCTTGTTGTTGTTTGCAGCAGAAAGTAGGGCTAAATCCAGGAGCTGTGAACTGTGGTGATAAGGCTTTATTTATATTTGTGAAAAGACACCCTGTATATTTTCCTGGAGTAAAAGTCAACTGAACTGAAATAGCTTTAAAGGCATTTTCTCTGCATATGAAATGTCCTGTCTTCACTTTCTTTCCCTCTCAGGCTGGTTGGTGGACCTGACGAATGACTTCAGGTCAGCCTTCTACTTCTCAGGCTTCTGCCTCATTACATCAGCAGTGTTTGTTGTCCTTGTCGACCGCCTGGTTCAGAGAAATAAATCTGCAGAGGCATCAGATGATCAACCAACAGGGTGACAGAGAAATCGGTCACTTGGTTACACAAGAATCCTATCTTGAGCTCATTTTAAAGATGGAGTGGATTCTTGCTGCTGGAGGATTGACTCGTTATAAAAATGTCCCAGAAGGCATCTGTTTGGAGGATTTGTAAACGTTTTATTCACCCTAAAAAAAACTATGTATATGTATATAAACTCATATTATTTGTATGCTGATGCAGACTAAATGGAAAACATGGACATTTTTAAAGAAAAGTAACATTTATAGTGTCTATAAGTAAAAAAAAATCCTGCAATTTGTTTTTTTTTTTTTTACTGTATCTAAATCATTCCAGTAACATTTTATCAGCTTGAGGGAGTTGTTATGTTTTGCTGAAAGATGTTATGGGATCAAGATTACCAGAGGAAGCAGTATCCCTGCTTGTTCTGAATTGTTGAAATCTGACTGATTACACAATGCTGAGAAGAGGTGGAAGAAATCTATAGATGGAACTGGCAAAATATCAGGGATATTACTCCGTGCTGCTTAACAAGTCAAAAGCATTATGCTAGCACCATGTTTTATATACAGGGATGCGGACTCCTCTCCTTCTCTTTTATTTAAAGCCATTTGCGTTTTTTGTAGTCTTAAAAGAAACAAAAACTGATTATACCCATAATAATAATGTTTGTTATTCTTACAAGGTTGAATGCAGGAACATGAACATCTGAGAAAAGCCTTTTGTTTTAGTTTGAATTGTTGAAGTTTTTGTCTTTTATTTCCAGCTTTATCCATTTAGAGGCTTAACCCCAAACCCCCCACCCCACCCCCCCACCTGACTACAGTTACTACAGAATATTCAAAGGTTCATGTATTTTTTTGTCTTGTTTTTCAAAACTTGTTTTAATACATCCTCTGTTGTATTTTAAAAAAAGATCATACTCTTACCAATTTCCAAGAGAATCCTGTATTTTCCCTCTCATCCTAATATTATAACGTGTGCAGTTTTTATGACTTTGTCTCCACCA
Source organism: Cyprinodon brontotheroides (assembly GCA_018398635.1). NCBI lineage: Eukaryota > Metazoa > Chordata > Actinopteri > Cyprinodontiformes > Cyprinodontidae > Cyprinodon > Cyprinodon brontotheroides. The sequence continues at coordinate 10,619,707 of JAGKQL010000023.1, forward strand.
GAAAGGACAGAATATGTTATCCAGGCCACCGCCAGGACCAGTGTTCCCTATAAACAATCAGTACAGATGGAAACTGGAACCATAACAGTTGATTCAACTTCTTTCAGAGTCACAGGCTGTTCTGTCCTATTTCTAGAAATAAACCCATGATTAGTCTGCTGTCATGTGGAAAGCTGTTTAGACTGTGGGGTCCACTTTCTTTTTGTCCTGTGTTAAACAAACGGGTGTGCCTGCTGAGGACAAAAACTAAAGGACAGAGCTGAAGAACTGCAGCAAATTCTCATCTGTGGAACAGATCAACACTGTTGTTCTTATAGGAAATAATTGGATATCTTATGGGGATTAGAAGAGGAATCAGCTGACAGTAATAGCTCATTTTAAGACAAACATTTGACAGTTTTCTCTAACCTGCTGCCAAAAAATCTCATAAAAGGATCAAAACCAAAATGGCAGTAATTAAGAAATCACATCTAAATCCCCCGTTTTGAGATGATGCAGCTAAGCTTGGAAGAGGAGACAAAAATCCATTTAGTGTCATTTCAGTTGAGGGATGGATAATGTTTTACGCACAATATGTTTGCTTCGGATGGTTTAATCGAATCATCTTGGTCTTTGTAACTTTTTACATTCCTCTAAAGCGGTTAGCTTCCTCTGGCTGTTTCAAAGGGGGGGGGGGCGTTCAATCCAGTCAGTCATTGAGGGTCGCTGTCCTCAGTTTCTCAGCTTCAGCACAGCTTATTCTAATGATTGCAATTCAGCCAGTCAATCATCTATCATTGAAAATTAGCTGTGCTGAAGCAGGAATACCTCTAAAACCTGCAGGACAGCGGCCCTCCAAGACCGACTCTGGGCATGCTGTGTGTAGGGGCTTTAGTGTCCCAGAGTGGTGCTCTGCAGGATTCAAACCAGGCAACCTTCAGCTGTTCCTGAGCTGCTCTCTCACTGTTAAGTGAGAGTGAGTTAAGCCATGACTCCCTTTTTATTACTGGATTTATTTTGCTAGAGACAGACGGTATCTGAACTCAAGTCATATATGGTTTTAAAAACTTGTGCTTGTTGTTTATTCTGGACAATCTAAATTACTTATGGGTTTAAAACAACAGTTTACTCCCAAGAAAAGTTTTAAATTTATTTATATATATATGTATATTTGTTGATGCATAAAACATTTTAGGATTGTGTTAAAAGTGTCACCTGGGGGAAAAAAAACACACCAATATATTCCAAAATAGCCAGTGAGGTCCTAAATCTATATGTTTATAGTTAACTTAAAACTTATTTTCACCGTTTCCCTCAAAATTTGAAGTAGGTGGGGTTTGCACAATCAATTTTTTTCCACAATCAAGACTTTTAGTTGATTCCAATTTTTAAATCTGACCTGCAGGGGCAACTGACCTTTTTAAATTCAATGGGTTTTACTTGATAATATAGTTCAGACAATCAAAATGTTTTTCTCATAGAAATATTAAGGAGCAATCAAGGAAAGAAAAAAATAATTTGTACGTTTGGAAAAACTATGATTTAGTGTTATTCGTTTAAGGTATTCAAAGCCACTTCACATAGTTTGTTTAAACAGGTACAGATTACCTGTTTTGTTGCAGAATGTCTGCAGATTATGATTTTGAACTGTGTGAACTCTAGCCATGTGTCAAATTAAAATGATACATATCTACACTGGTTTTTAAATGCCTGACTTCTTTATGGACTGCACCCTGCTGTGGTCAAGCCAAACGCTCTTCCCAAACAGCCTGCTGGGGCTCCTTAGGGGGCTGCCTGCCCACCAGAGTGTAAAACCCACACCAGGATTTGCTATGTGCTCTACAATCTGCTCACATGTTCAGAGTGGAGTTATGCAATAACTTTGATGTGTGGTCACACGGTCGAAGGGCTTGCGCTGAAACAGAAACAGTTGGAAAATGATCAGCATCATCGGCATGAGTAATTTCAGGGTTAACTGATCTGAGCCCTTTACATTCTTAGCATCATTTCTGCTTTTGAACTGCTGAGCAGACAAACCAGATGAAGAACGCCTCTTCACTTGGCTTAGGAAAACAAAATCACATTTCTAATTTGTCTGGCTTTGTTTTGTGGCATTAATAAAATGGTGCAAAATACTATTAACTTTGTAACATGCTTTATTTACATGGTACATATAAGACCAGAAAGTTCCATGTTTTCCTCAGTATTTACAGGCCTGAAGGGCTCGGAGTTGAACCCTGCAGCTAACTCTGGCTCAGCTGAGTAATAGGGCAGTTATTATGAGGAATGTATTGAAATTATTTTGTGAATGTTTCTCCTTGTCTTGCTTTAATAGGATTTCCCCTCGTTGGTAGACGGTTCATGTAGAGGATGGGTGCAGACAGATCTGGTCTGACACTTCATAAAAACCACACCTTAAAAATATGACGTAGTTTGTTTCTTGGTTTTGTCATGACTCTCTAAAAAAATGGCTTCCTTGAGTAGCGCAGCATATGTTGTGGTTGATAAGTGTTTATTCTATTGGCTGAATTTGAAACTTTGCTCAGTTGCAAACAAATGTTTTACTTTTATAGTCCTTATTTTAATGTGAAGAGACAAAATAAAGGGTTTGCCCGGAATCTAAGTCTTGCATTTAAAAAAATGGTTTCATGTTGTTCTCCGTGACTTTTGGGGATAATTTATTGTGGCAAAATGACAATGGGATCCATCCATAGACTCTTTAAACAATAGCGCTCCTGAAAACTGATTTTCATGGTTTATTTTAGGAATAAAAATGGAAAAACACGTGTTTTCTAATTTAAATAATTGTTACTTTATTTGTTTTTGTATTTTACAGAGACTTAAATCCTGATAGTCCTAAAATCTTGGCTTAACTTACTGGAAACAACTTTGATTGATGTGAAGCATTTCAGTTTAACCAAACAAGCAAGAACCTGCAGAATCTGCAAGAAGGGAAATCCTTTGTTGATGATACTCTAATTAGTTGAGATCAGGATTATCGGCAGACGATTAACTGAGGGTAAACTGAGTTCCACACATCTTTGATGAAATAGGTCTCTCCTTTGTAAGGAAACTCTGCTAAGAACTAATTTTCTGCTTTATTTTAAGTGATCAATCTCTAAACTCATAGGAGTGAATGCTTATTGGCACCAGGCGGTAAAAGAAATGTTTAAAAAAACATGTGTTCTTAAGTTTTAATCTTTAAGGATTTACAAACTGAAAGTGTTTTTCCTTGAAGGACTCATACTGTGGATAACTGAAATCAGTGCTGGATGGTTTAAAAGCTCAGATTTTTTTTTACTCTACTATTTTAGATTAATTAACTTTTATATTATATTTGAAGTTTTTAAATGGCTATAAAAAATTGTTTCATGGCAATTATATTTTCTCCAAATGTGTGTGTTGGGGGGGTTGAAGGATGTAAGCCATCATGCTGCTGCACAGCTGCTTATCTTCTACTTATTTCAAAACAGGTAAACAAGACAAACACGTTTAATTCAGAAATTTGTTTTTGACAAAGTTTTTGATAGAAAAACTATTTAGATTAGAAAAAAGATTCTTCTACTAGTTTGACATTTTCACAACACTTAAAAACAGCTTACAAAGACGGGTCCATTATTAACAAAACACAAAAACAAACTACATCTCCAAGGTTTCTTAGGGATCTGGAAAAAATAAGGTAAAATTTCCATTTCGTAGGAAGAATGCGATCAGGGGTATTCTAGACGATGGAGATCAAAAGACATCAGAAGTTTGTCATGAGAGCATTTGCTTGAGGGGGGAGCTTCTTCTTCGAGAAATTGGGGAGCAACAAGCTGCACCCTTTGGTCCTTCTCAGTAGTTCAAGTTGGGATGAGTCTGAGGCAACCCTGCCGCAGTCATACAGCCCTTCACCCCAATGTCCCATTTCTAGACTACAACAGATCTTACTTCTGATCCATTTTAGTTGATCAATCATGTTTGGGGTAACAGAGCAGACTCTGGAATGGTTCATGATTGGTTAGAAGAAATTAACCACAGTCGATGGGATGTTTAAACCCATCATCTCTTTAAAAGCCAGTTTTGTTCCAGTCTTTCATCCTTTGCCAAGCAGGTCTGTCTTCAGGCTTACAGTTGCCATGAGTTCATAAGTGATGGAAGTCGGAGCTTTTATTATTGTCCACATCAGCTGGACATTGAGACGGCGCTGCTGACTGCATCTACGAGGAGGCTCTCTTCTCCTCATATGGGGACTCATAGACCTCCATGGGTGGGCAGGTGCACACAAGGTTCTGGTCGCCGTAGATGTCGTCAATCCTTGAAATGGTTGGCCAGAATTTGGTCTCAGGTCTTATGAAGGGCTGTTAAAAGAAAAGGGAAACATAAATCAGACTTTATGAAGGGCTCAAAGTTAAATCCTTGTTTTCTTTTCTCGGGGATAAACTCTTGTTTAAATGTTGAACCTCAACCAAACGATTTTTACCATATTTGGTCCATATTCATCAACTTTCTGCAATTAGAAATCAGAATCCTCTATTTCAGAGCAGGACAGTTTAAATACTTTCATTTTAAAATGCCTTCTGAAGTAGGCTTTTAATCATTGTCAAACATATTATTTAAAAAGGGCTAGAAGCTTATTGCTCGCTCACTTCATCCAGTTTAGAAGAGACTTGATGTGGTTGGAATCAGTATCCTCTGAACAACCTAACCTGTCTTTGGCTTCAGTCACTGAGCAGTCTGTCCGAGGTGAAGTCAGAAGATTTAGGGCTATTCTTCTATCCTATTTGTGCAGCACAGCAGCACTAATGCCTGAAAAAGCCCTGCAGTATGACACTACCAACAGCAAGCTTCATCGTTCTTGTAATTGTGGCCAAATGGCTTAAATTATGGGCAGGGATGCTGGTGTTCAAACTTATTGCAGTGCTTAGACTTGAGTCCTTGTTTTGCATTAGGTTGCATCCTACAACAGTCCCATACTCCAATTCCCCTAAACTCCTGAGGGTAATCCATCCATTCATACATGTTTGTAGAAGGAGCCTGTATGCCACATTGCTGGACTGTAATCCCATATGGTCATGAAGGTAACTGGAAAACCAGGGTAAGCAAATAACTGGCATCATAGTTTGTTTCATTGCAGTGACCCTGAACAGGGTGTTATTATTAGGAAGTCAGTACTTTAAAATCCTCACAGCACATCCAGTAGCAAAGGTAAACGGTTTGAAGGTTACTGACCCCGAAACATGACCAGTAGGACAAATTTAGTAAGGCATTATTTGCATTGATAAAGCTAGAGTAGTTTCAGTAAAATTAAGAATTTGATAAGAAGTCCAAAACTGAACTGAACTGAAAATTCAGACTGTTCTGTGATTCACATGAACAAATCTGAACCAGCTGTATCTCAATGAATTATTGTATTGCAAGCTTGTTGGGCTGAAAAAACACAACTGTTAGAAAAATGAACAATGTCTCTGTTTAGTGAGTCACTGGGTGAAAGGATACAGGTTAATTTATTCAGCAAATATCCATAGCAGGACAATTCAAAGTGCTGTATATGATAAAACTGGAGAAAAAAAAAACATTGCTGTGGCATGCAGGTAAGACCAATAATAAATAATTCAAATAAGATGGTTGTGTAAAATAGATAAACTCATTGATAAAAAATGAGAGCAAAGTGAGACTGAAAATGTAACTAATATTTAGGTAAAACAGTCTTAAGTCAATGTAAACAGATTAGGTTTTAATCATGATTTAAAGGAGTTTCCCATGTTTTGCCACTAGATGGAGCTAAAGTTAAAGAAGTAATTTTCCAATAAGTTATAAATTCCAAACCAAAAATGACACTAAGGTGAGTTTATAGGGGTGTTTTAGGTCTGGGTAACAAAGACCTAAGAACAGGGTGTCAGGTTAATATGCTGATGCTTTATAATAGGCAGGAATCTCCGCTTGTCATTGGTCCTTGAAGACACTCACCAGTGGGAAGGCGGCGAACTCCCTGGAGTAAGGTCTGTCCCAGTTTGACGAAGAGATACATGCCAGAGAGTGAGGCGCCATCTGAACAGAAAATAGCGTGAAAACACAGACAAAGGCATGGAGACTGAACTTAGAAGCCATTTGCATTTCTGTCTCTGTTATTTTTTATTTCTTTTGTCCACTTGTTTTTGCACACATTAATTTCCACACTGTGGACCATTAAGACTTTATTTATCTCATTCCTTAATTAAATCAGGCTAGCGTACCTTAAGTGGGTTAATGCGGGAGTCCATCCTTCCCTCTTCAATGTCTGCTATCTCCTGACGGATAGCAAGCAAAGCATCACAGAACCGGTCCATCTCAGCCTTGTCCTCCGACTCGGTGGGTTCGATCATGAGTGTACCCGCTACCGGCCATGACATTGTCGGTGCATGGAAACCTGCACAAACAAATAATCTTTAATTCTCTGCATTTTTTAAATTAAAGATAAAGAGATGTAATTGATCATACCATAGTCCTGCAGCCTCTTAGCCAAATCGACAGCCTCAATATTAGCGGTCTTCTTGAATGGCCTCACATCCAGGATAAACTCATGTGCAACGAAACCTGCCCAAAACAAAGACGAACGTGTTTACCACTTAAAACCAATTTGTCCTGAGGCCACTTGTTTCCACGCGGACATGCTTTACCTTTCCTCCCTTTAAAGAGGATTTTATAGTGCCCTTCCAACCGTTTGGCCATGTAGTTAGCGTTGAGGATGGCCACCTCCGTAGCGTGAGTCAGTCCCTTTGACCCCATCATCTATTCAGAAAAAACAACAGGGAGAGAATGCAGTTTGTCAAATTAAACTGATCTAAAAAGAATATGGCTTTAAAATCATTACAATCCAACATAAAAAGACAAAACATTCTTAAAAAACTATGCAATCACAACTTTTAAAAAAGGTACACTGGAAAAAAACAAAATCTAGTTAAGTCATTTTTTCTTAAAATAAGTGCATTTGTTCTTGGATTGAAGAGGTAAAAGACACATTTTGCCAATGGAACAAGGACAATTTACATTTAAATAAGAAAACATAATTGCATTTCTAGTGCACGCGTTATCTAATTATCTTATTTTAAAGAGTAAAAATACTCCTTTCCATTGGCAAATTATCTCATTTACCTAATCAAATTAAGGATAAATACATCTCTAATTTAAGAATTTTTACTTATTTGTAGATAATTTTTCCGTGTAATAAAGTTGCTTCAAGGACAATTTTTAGATAAATATTTACTGGAGTCAGTTTTTACCCAGTAAAAAAAACAATACAAACTTCTTTAACATGAAACCTTATGCTTTATGCCCTCTAGTGGACGATCTAAGTACTACATGAGTAGTAAGCTTGAAGTACTTTAGGTGAGTAATTCAGATAATTTAATTAATATTTAGGAGATAATTTCTCCTCTGTAGCTGCATAAGTAACCTTTAGAATCCCAAATAGTTTAGTGATAGCCGGGTCTCTTTTTAGTTTTGTTTATTGTTTCTTTGCAAGATAAAACTGTCTTATTCAGATAATATATTTCACCTAAAGTATCAAATAACCGGCTTTTAATGAAATTGCAGATTTATTTGTATATTATTGTATAACTCAGTTAAAAACAGGAATCTCCAAGTCCATCCCTAAAGGGCCCATGTCTTGCAGCCATTGTATATATACACTTCATCCAACATATATTTTATTCAGGTTTTCTCAGGGCATCTTAAAGTTATGCAGGATTTACTCTTGAGGAGTAAAAAGTTTGGGTTCCGTATAATTAAAAGGTTTCCTGAATGTTTGGGTTGTTCAGATTCTCTGCTGACCTTTATGTAAGCCAAAGAGATTGGCAGAATGGCGCTGGAGCCCCATGGTGCAGCAGCTTTGATTGGTTCCCAGCCGAGCTGCTGCTGTTGACTGAATGCATAAGCGACCACCGGGTTGGCTGGGAAGGAAAGGGGCCAGGTGTGCCTTCCTGGTTGTCAAAACATGAATTCAGGTTTAGTTTTAAACAAGACGTAAAATAAAAATACAAAAACAGATACATTTTTTGTCCTGCATGTAGAGGACGAAGTGTCTGACCTTCCCTTACTGGGATCTTAGACACTAATGAAAAGGTTCGGATGCGACTCACACTCCGATGGGGCCCATGCCGGGTCCTCCTCCGCCATGAGGGATGCAGAAGGTTTTGTGCAGGTTCAGGTGAGACACATCCGAGCCGTAATCTCCAGGGCGACACAAACCAACCTAAAGGCAACAATAAGGAGAAACTTACAGCAAAGAACACCAACAGTTCTCCAACAGATGGGACTTCATGAACTTCTTCCTGGGTGTTGTAAACCTGGTCTTCCTTCAGCTTTGTCTGCCAAAACTTCAGTTTGAAACGTTTTTATCATTGCATTGACTGTAAATACTGGGAGGTTCAAAACATTAGACCTTTTCTTGCAGCTATTTTCTAATCAATCTTTCTCACTTGAATGAAATGTCCTCTAGGAATTTCCAGTTTGAACGGTGAATCAAAGATAAGTTACATGGTATTTAGGTTGCAAGGAAAGAGGGAGATAAAATTGACAGAACTGACCGACAGTTCTAGAGTAAAACATTGTCCTTTATGCAATTAACTCAATTTGATGAAAGGTCAGAACTTTCTAAAGATACGACTAAAGAACACTATTTTTTCTGTCCCTCAAATAATTATCTGCACAGACAACATGTTATTCATTGACAGCACAATGACTCCTATCAGCCTTTATCATAAAGGGTTTGGTTCCCTGCTGCTCATCACAACAGAAAATCAATTACAACTAACCTGAGCGTTCATGTTGGCGCCGTCCAGATACACCTGGCCGCCGTTTCCATGGATGAGTTCACAAACGTCTCGGATATTCTCCTCGAACACTCCAAATGTGGACGGGTACGTGATCATCATGGCCGCCAGGCTGGCCTTGTGTTTATCCACCTGGGACAGCCCAAAAAAAAAACATCGCACAAGTAAATACTGAGTCGCTGTGATAAATATGAATCTATAAAAATCTCATTTAGTGTTTAACCGGCTGATCCGGTCGATTTTGTTTTTGCACAGTGCTCATACAGTCTTCCACAGATTGAACATCTGTTGTTCACCTTTTGTATCTTAACAATAAAAACTCTGCATTTCATTGGGATTTGATAGCCTAATAAAAGTAACCTTTTATAGTGAAGTGAAAAGATAACAATGCATGATTTATAAACCTTTTACAGATAAACAAGTCGGTTTGACCGAGCAGGTAAAGCATTAACACAATGAGACCAAACATTTTGGGCCTATTTGTAAAACCCTCTATGTGGGAAAATACAAATAGAGGAGCTTAGTCTAAACACACCACTGTGAAACATGGTGATAGAAGCATCATAAAAAGCATAAAAAGAAAGCGTAATTAGATTCAATAAAAAATGAGACCAGGGCAAAGGTTTACCTACCAATAGGTCAACAACCAAAAACATACATCTAGAGCTGCTGTAGATTTCAAAGCATATTATGCATATGTAAGAATGGCCTAGTCAAAGTAATGGCTTAATTGAAGCTGATAATCTATGACAGCATGTTTGCAATCCCAACTAAATAAGCTTTAGCTATTCTGCAAACAACAGTGGACAGAAATTGATGCTTCAAGATAGGCAAATGCCTCAGACATTTTGCAGCTTTACCTGCTAAGAACAGCAGTCCCTAAACTTCAATCAGCACATCATATGCTGAATATTTATTGTGTTGATCTATCACATAAACTCCAAATGAAAGAAATTGTGATCTTTATGTGACAAAATGCGTAAATATTAGTGGTTAAAAGCAGTTCTACAAAAGTTTGATTTGGGTCGATTTTGGCTCCCCCTAGTGGACAAAAGCTATATTGTTTTGCCTGAAGAAAGAAAATTTCCCATGAGGGGCAGCAACTGATGGGCTGACGACTTTAGAGACTGGAGGCAGATAAATATAATGCTATGTTAGATATTTTCAGAGTAAATACAGATATAGATCCCAACAGAAGTGCACAAAATTGCCTGAATATCAACCCTGCACAAAATGCACGAATATACAGTCTCTCAGGGATATTTAGGCGCATCGACTTCCGTCTTTATAATGAATGAGGAAAGTGATATATGAGGTAAAGCAGTCTGCATTAAGGTTGTTTTGTGTGGCAGGGTTACAGCCACTCTCCTCAAAGTTGTTAGTTCAACTAGTTGCTAGTCGACATATAATCACAAAAGTTCTGAAAGATATTTTCTGAAGCTTTAATAGTTACTTAGTGTTGGTTTTATATGTTTGCAAAATGTTTTAATCACTCTTTGCAGCTCTTATCCTCCAACTGTGGCTGTTTCTCACCAGAGCCTTGAGATGGGCCAGGTCTATGTTGCCGTCTTTGTCAACCTCCACCACCTGAACCTTCATGCCCGCCATCTGAGCGCTGGCTGGGTTGGTGCCATGAGCTGATTTTGGGATGAGACAGACCTGAAGCAACAGGAAGTGGTAAAGTAAATACCAAAAAGCAGAGTAAGCTGTAAGGACGGAAGGCCAACAAAGGGTTGGTTAATTGACTTATTTCTGTAATATTATATGAATTAAAGCTATTTAAATATGCATCAAAATCAGAGGTGAAAAAATAACATTTAGATTAGAGTTTTGTTCCAACTGGAGGGCTTCATAAGGGAAACTGCAGCTTCTTGTTTTCTGCTGCACAGCATTCACCCCTGGTACTAATGAGTAACCTGTCTGTATGCGACTAATTGATTTCCTTCCTTATTAGGACGACACTTCTGGCATTTTGCAACTTGGTCACAAAGAACAGTGGGGCACTTAGACCTGTAGGTCGGCCAAAGTTAACAGATACTCAACTGGTGGAGTCTTAAAACATCCAAATATGGAATCTTGAAGGTGGATGGCCTGTGGTTGGATCACATCGCTTTCAGCCCCTTTGTTTGCACTGTTGTCAGATTGGACCTTGACTGTTAACAGGGATCAGTCTGCTATCTAAGATGTACTTATGAGGAAGCTATTGAAAACAAAGGCGGGAGGAAAAAAAAAAAGAAAAAGAAAGAAATCCTGGAGTCAGCCGGTCTTTAATCTGAGGCCGTGTTTTATCGACATCCTGCAGCCAATCAGCATGTTGGGATACGGAAGGCAATCATGCCTAAATCATGTTAATCTGTGATGTCAAAGCGACCTGCATTAGAAGCCAATAATAAATCCAGGAACCTTCGAAAAATGTCCTATAATAACCTGTTGACGTTAGTGAATCTGCATAATCAGGGAAAGTAAAGGTGATACGCGATATTTTATCATTAGATGTGTAATCACACATTATAATTTTTAACTTTGTTATTATTTTCTAGATTTTTTGTTATTTTAGTTTTAATGCGTGCAGCCCTTGAGGAATCATTTCCGTTTTACTCTTGCAATCTTTGGTTCCTTTAATGACTTATTTAATTTGAAGTAAATTATTAGATGAAGTTTCAGCTTTTTGTATTTAATCTCACAGTAAGCTGTGGGTAGGAATGATTCTTCTATCTGTGCAGAGCGGCTTCTATCCTGGCTCTAATAAACTTTTAGATGCAGCCTAGCTCCTTAAGATGCAGTGCCATTTTTATGTTTAACTATTTAGATATCAGAAGTGACTGAAAAAAATCTTACTACATTGCTCTAGCTGCATAGAGATGGATCAGATTTTATCTGTATAGTTTTATTTAATTAGACAGATTCTTCATTCCATGAGCACACTTACACTTCTGAAGTGCTCTCCCTTTGAGTTTAGGTAAGCTTTGATGGCAGCCAGGCCAGCGTATTCCCCCTGAGCACCACTGGAAAAAACAAGACAAACACACTAAGGTCATGAATCTCACAATATTAAGCCTGTCAAAGTCCAAAGAACAGTCTATCGTACAAAGAGAGCAAAAGACAGAGGATGAAAAAAACTAACTCTATGATAAACCTCTTGGCCAACACTGCTGATAACAGGAAAAGGTGGGTGTGCACTTTTATCAGGAGTCACCTAGAAATGCATGAAGCATGAAGCTCCTGATGTAAGACTGAAAAATAGTGGCTGAGAATTGATTTATTTAGACCTCGAACTGATAATGTGTGAATAAATCAGCTGTATCAATAAAAAAGCTAAGAAAAAAAGAAACAAGTCCTGGTTTTAATTACATAATTCAATATTCAAAATCATCTACCATAGCTGCAAACTAAGGAGAACTATGTTAGAAATGATGCATGTAATGCCATCAAGGTAAATTATTCATGATGAGACAGAAAATATGAGACGTACCACTAAATCCATTTGTGGTCTATACATTGATAAAAACGACAGTTATTTTAAGAGTAAATGCATTTGAACAAAAGATTCTGGGCCAAATCTTCTCTCCCAAACAGCTTGTGCAGCAAATGACTCTTATTCTCCGATTAAAGTTTTAAGAAACAAGACATAGGAGCAACTTAGCAAATAAATGATTTAACATAGAGGATGTAGAGGAGCTGTATGTAACCATAGCAGACTAGGACCTGTGCATGGTGGTCACCAGTCTGTGGGGTTGCATTCTATTTCAGAGTCATTTTGTCCTAAATCAGTCTATCTGGTAGTACTGGAGCTGAGGCCAGGACAAAGGAGCAGCTATTTCATTATTTCCACTTTTAAATTCTGGAAACTCCAACAAAACCTCCTCTATGTCCTTAGTGAGGTTGAGCATTTGTGCCTTCGAAGATAGTTTGCTCTGAAAATGTGGAGATAAAGGATTGCAAAAGGCTGCAGAATCTCTGTTCAATATCTCTCAGTAAGGCTATCTGTGATAATGACAAGACTTGACAGGATTTGGTAAGTGTCTCATTGTGAATGCAGCCCACATCCTTAGATCGGCTCAACTCAGAATGCATTTTACCTCACAACTGCAAACTCATTTACCCTACTAAAACCCACCAGGTCGCCGGCGACCCGGTGGACCTTAAGTGGGGATAATAATTCAGATTACATAAAATCCCACCGGTAAAATTCTTACCAGCAGATAGAGTCATTGCGTGCAGTTTCAAGCTGACACCAAAAGTTCAAAACCCCAAAAGGGTTAATAGAACAAATATAATACAGTAAAACCTGCCTTTTCTCAATAATGTCTTTATTACTGCTGTTCAAAAAATTTCTCATTTCAGAGAATTAAAAAAAACAACTTTGAGTCATGTTTGAACTGATGCAGGTTGGTCTGTGCTCTAGTCACCCAATTTTAATTTATATATTCAGAAACTAGAGGGTGTGAGCTTTCAAATAATGTATTGCACATGTAATTTGGGCTTACAGTTCCTAAGTCATTTGCTTTTCCATTTGGGTATGCAAAATAGGCGAGGATTACCCAAAATGAGTTGATGTTAAGAGGTTAAGAGAAATACACAAGATTTTAAAGATAACAGGTTTTTCTTCAAAGATCAACTCAAAAACATTGGAATAAACCCCAAAGTTTTACACTTAGGTTAAACCTGATATCAACTTTTAATCTCTTTATCTTAATATCAATAAATACAAACTACCAGAAACTGAGGAATAATATTCAACATTTAAAATATATACTATGAGAGAAATATGTTGTTTTTAAATCAGAATCTGGTCGTCACTCCTTAAATCCTCTATATCCATCAAAGTTATTCAAAGTTTTACAGTATATAAGCCAGATAGGTGATTTTTTTCTTTTTGTGGAACTTGAGATGAATTGCCTTAGGTGTAGACATCATAAAAAAAATGAATTGTGTAAAAATCTGTGAAATCACCTGTTTGGCTGGAAGGAGATCTTATCGTAACCCGTCACTTCACACAGATCCTTCTCCAGCTGCCTGAAAAGTTTCTGGTAGCCCTCAGCTTGATCCAGAGGAACGAAGGGATGGATGTTAGCAAACTCTCGCCAGGTGATGGGCTAAGGAATGAGAACGCAATGAGAAAGCTATAAAAAAAAACAAATCATTTTAAACCAGTAAATCAAACAAGGAAGCAGAATCTTCATATCGTATATATTGAAGAGGATGAAGTTGTACTACAACCCACGCTCATTAACACCTCTGTTAAAGATGTGGGTAAAGCCTTAAAATGAGGCAAGTCAGAGTTTTATAAAGTTTTAATGAATTATCATTATTATTGTTATAAATAATAAATGCCCACCCTAGTTTTATTTATTTTTTCTTCATTATTAAACTCACTGCTTCAAATTTATAATTAGTACATGTCTATATAATTTTATAGCATTCTATAATATTCATAATAGTGTGAATATTATGTATGTGAAAATATTATTATTTTCATATTCATTTCATAAAATTATTTCCTTTCTAGGAAAATAAATCTATATATTTTTAGAACTGATAGGGGTATAGAGGAAAGATTTAACATCTAATCCTGGAATTTCTTTTTTCCTGCATGATGTGACACTAAAGTCATTTTCTTACCATTCATCTGAATCATGCATTTTTTCCCCCTAGCTCCTATTCTTTCACCAACAGTGGGATCAGAATCGTAGGCAGGAAAATAGCTTCGTTGTTCTGTCAGAACAGCATACGCTGTCAGATCGGCATACGCCTGTTATTTATCTAAACTAAATGAATTCTGAGTCTCAATAGTTTCTATGATTTTAAACATAAAAACAATATCTAACCAAATTTAAATTTCAGCACACATGTTTTTCACTACTAAAGTAACTTATTTTAAATTGATATTGACTAATATAGTTCTTACATATACTAGAGGGCTCTTCTCTTAACATCCTGGAAACTTGTATCATGTCTGGCCATTTCTGCATCCGACAAATAACAGTATAATCAAAGCTGATTTTCTTTTTTAAAAGTTAAAATAAACGTGTTTTTGCTTGTCCGTATTCTGTTGCGTATTGGAGCAGTGTATGCTGATCTGACAGCCTATTCTGTTTTGACAGAACATCGGGTTTAAGGATGTAATTTCGGGACAGAAACACATTTTGGATGATGCTTCTCAAATTAAGACAATGGCATTCCAAAAAAGAAAAAAAAAAAAAAAGCTACCAAAATGTAGTAGCATCTAACAGCTGAATTGAAATGATTATAAAAACTAAAACACATGAAGGTGGTGGAGTTTAGCATGTGTCAGAGTGAAATAATGCATCGTCATTAAATTGTGTGAAATGTGTCTTTGCATTTGGTCATGCAATGAATTGTGGGAAACTGTGTAGCTTTTATGCAGCAGATAAGAAGGTCAGGAAGTCCCTATGCTAAGCATCCACTTCCAGTAAAGCAGATTTAAGAGAATCTTCGTAACATTTTAATTTACTGACTAATGACAACAGCGTAACTTATACTATCTCTTATACAAAAACCAAATCCGTTAATGTAATTTTCTCATATCATTCCCATTCTACACAGTGCTAAGGCAAACTGACCTCTATTACACATATGTTAATAGTAACAATATATTTGGACCATTTAAAGTATAAAGTTTATCCATCCATACATTTTCTAACACGCTTAATCCCAAGTGGGGTCGCAAGGTACACCCCTGGACAGGTCGCCAGTCCATTGCAGGGCAACACATAGACAAACAACCATTCACACACACCTAAGGAGGATTTAAAAGAAGCCAATTAACCTAACAGTCACTCTTTTGGACTGTGGGAGGAAGCTGGAGTACCCAGAGAGAACCCACGCATGCTCAGGGAGAACATACTCCCATGCAGAAAGACCCCAGGCCAGGAATCAAACCCAGAACCTCCCTTGCTGCAAGGCAGGGGTGCTACCCACTGCTCCACTGAGCAGCCCGTAAAGTTTAGTAATTTTTAAATGCATAAATTATAGTAATTTTAAACTGATTTCTTAGTTGAGAATATAACTATTATTTAGTAAAGAATATCTTTACACCCAGAATAAATCTACTCAAATTCGAAGTTACATTTATCAGTATTTCCCTGAGTGTAATTATACAGCTGTGATAGAAGAGGAAATTACTTCAGGCATCTTTATAAGAAGCGCTGGCAAAAATAGAGCATTTTCTGATCAACTCACCATGAGCTCTGATGAGCTATTGAGCTTCATTGTGCAGGAGCCCTAAAAAAAAAAAAAAAAAAAACTTGAATCCACTATTAGAAAATACATTTCAGGTATTCATATACATATCAGTGTGTTTTTTAAGACTAACCAGTGGTATCATGCTGTGCACCAGGGAAATGTCTTTGTTTTCCAGCCGCTTCATGTAGCGAACAATGTTGGTCTCAGAGTGGTAACTGAGTAAATAGATTTAAACATCACACAAAGATATAAATGAGGTAACAAACAGCCAAAATGCTGCTGAACTAAAACCAAACAGGCCATTTAGAGTTGATGACAAAGCATTTTAACACATATCAGTTATGTCGAAGAATAAATGGACTCAGGCTTTATGGCTCCAATAAAGGTGATAAGGTCTACTTTTAGAAACCAAGGGAGACATTTAAGAGGAGTGTTTAATCTCTCAGTTCATTTAGCAACAGAATGTTTCCTTCAGTAATCCTGCACTGATTAAATTTGCCAAACACAGATGGAAATATGAGATCCAGATACTCTTCTGATATGAAAAGATGGGGAAAATGCCATTATTAAAATTGCTTCAACATAAGACATCAAAGTTCTGATAAAAATAATAGCAGTATTTTGGTTTCTAGAATTTCCTTCTTTCATTTCAGGATATTTTGCAAAGATTACAACTATCCTGTCCGGGATTGATGCTGAGAAATTAGTCCATGCATTTGTTACTTTAAGGCTGGACTATTGTAATTCTTTTTACTATCAGGAAGTCCACAAAATGTAGTTAAAACCCTTCAACTGATCCAAAATGCTGCAACCAGAGTTCTGATGAAAATTAAAAAGAGAGATCACATTTCTTCTATTTTAGCTTCCCTTCATTTGCTTCCTGCCAAATAAAGGATTTAAAATCCTCCTTTTCATTTATAAAGCCTTGGCCTAGCTTCATGTTATATCAGAGATCTTGTCATTCCTTATGCTCATAGCAGAGCACTTTGATCTCAATCTTCAGGTTTACTTGTGGTTCCACGAATTTCTAAAAGTACAATGGGAGGCAGTGGAACCAACTACCAGACACCCTGTCAGCTTTTAAGATAAGGCTTACTTTCCTTTCTGACAGAGCCTGTGTTAAATTGGCTCCAGTTATCCTGAGCTAACGTTATAGTTATGCTGCTAAAGACTTGTAATGCTGGAGGACATAGGGACCACTTTCCATCTATTTACTTCATTCAACCCCTTTTAACATGAAAACTGGCTCAGACCTCGTCTGCTTATCTGTTTCTTTCCCTGAGAAACTAGTCCACCTATGGAGTTAGTTTACCGTTAGCCTTTTCTAACAGAAAGTATTTATAGATCGGTGGTTCTTTGTTCATTTAGTATGTCTGTATGTCACCTCCACTGAAGGCCACTCAGACTGAGCCTGGCTCTGCTGGGGGTTTCTTGCTGTTAAAAGGGAGTTTTTTCCCCCTCTCTGTTGCTGGATGCATGCTCAGTGTGAGGGATTGTTTTCACTAACAACACATTGCAAGCCATGTTGCTACCTGCTCATCCAGGAGAAGTGGATCCTACAATGTCACATGCTGCTCGCGAGCCCCAGGTTGCAGACCCCTGGTCTATTGGCTGCATCTCTGATTAATACTGTCCTTACCCACAATTCTAACATGGACCTCCTTGTCTTGGTGTAATAAATTAAATGGTGCTCTAATAGATGTTGAAAGCTTGGATTATGTTTAATATCTCATCCTGGGATTAAGTTTTTCAAATTTTCCTGTAGTCTGGTAAGGTAAGAGGCTGTGAATACTTCTGTAATTTACTCCATTAAAGGGATTGATGAGAAACTGGTGACCAACCTGTTGAAGACCTGGTGTGTCAGGAACTTGCTTGTCCTTTTAAAAGGACTTCCCACAATCCCCTTCACCCGCTCGCCCATCTTCTCAGCAATCAGCTCCTTTAAAATGAAACATTTTACATTAAAACCAGGTGATAAAACAGCAACCTTAATGATCTATTATTTCAGAAGCAAATAAATTCAAGGTTTAACGTACAGCTGAAGATTCACAACCAAAGACCCAGAGCAAGTCATCCAAGTCTCTTTCAGTCACTGTTTCATCCAAAGAGACTCCCAGCTGTGTGTAGAGATTAAAATAACAGTTAAACATGGACAACATGCATGTGTGTAAAGCAAACTAGTAGTTAAAATACAATCATGCACACATCAAGGTAACAGTTTAACTTATGCTTTCCCTTATATAAAAGCAAATCTGACATATGACACCATATTTAACTCTTCATGCATGTTTGATACCAGCTTAATAATTTTTGTTATTTTAATGGAGAAGAATGCTTGAAAGAACTGTTGTCACTATCGTCTCATAAAGCTGACATGACTGACAAAGCCAGTCATGTCAGGTTTTCAATCATTTGCAGGTTCATGACTGGAAGGATTGGAATTCATTAATGACTGTTGTTAACCTTCAGCATTTGCTGTTCTGATACATAAGGAAAGCAAACTGCACCTTTTTTTATTAGAAACACTATTGTTGTGTTGCCTCCTGGCTAATTCTGTTTCATTTTGGCGGGGTTTTTTTTTGTAGATCTAAATACTTTGAGCATGTTTAGACCAGAAATCCCCACCCCCACCCGCTTGAATCACCCACTTTTCACTTTAATAGAATGCCCTTTTCTCACCACTCCCTCGGAGTAGACCCGCAGGTTTATCTGTCTCTGCACAGCTCTCTCCAGGATGTCCTTGGCAGCCACACTACAGTTTACCTTCAGGGTATCGAAAAACATGTCGCTGTGCAGGCGATGGCCCGCTCTCTTTAGCCCTGAAACAAAGTGAAGATGGGAAATGTTTAAATTTGGCCTAACCATTTGTTTTAGATTAGTCCTACTATAAACTTTAAAACAATACAGAGCATGCATACAGCTGAAATCACCATTTATTCAACTGGAAATATAAAAACATGCAAAATAACAGTGGTATTCTGATAACCTTGTGGACCCCACATTCTAGATAATCTATCTGTTAAAAGTTTCTGTAAAATATATAACTTAACTAGAAAGAGCAAATTTTTTTCTCTTAGTATGCAGAGAGATTAACTTACGCAGTAATCATTTTCTAGTTGATGCTGATAAATCCTTCTTAAAGACACAACACCTTCAACTGTAGATGATGAAGTACATATATTCTAAAGTTCCAAGATGCAAAAATAAACAGAATCTCCCCTAACGTTGTATTTGGACGTAACTGGAACGCTATAGTCACTTAACCAGCCCCAAGCACAGATTCAATACAGTTGTGTAAAAGAATAAGAAAATCAAGGGAATAAGGCGTTTCTTTGCCTTTCTGATGTTTTGCTTTTTTTTCTACCAATTGCACACATTGTACGGGAAAATTTCTTTCTGTGATAGTGTCCTTCCATGTTGCAAAGAGTGGAGAGAAGCATGTCGGTAAAATTGGGTAACAGAACAAACCTCAGTGGTTTCCTGACTTGCAAAAGTCTGCTATAGCTTTTCCAAAATTCCAGCATCAATTTCAGTCTTCTTAGATAGATCCATATATTTATATAATAATGCAAAACACTATCCTTCTCCAAATGCATGAAAATGGCACAATAGCACTACCAGCACTGTGCTCTGTAGAGTAGTTGGTCCCAAGGTGGAAGCCCAGGGGACCCAGAGAAGCTTCCTAAGGTGGATTTTATCAGTCTTGATCTCTTCTCTTGTTTTATTAGTCAGTTTCCAGTAACTAAGGATTCTGTGATATATTCTGTCATATCAACCCATATAGCATTAGATTTGAAAACCTCTGCAGTGAAAATGTACCTTCAGCAAGGATCAGAGCAGCATTGTGAGTCCTCTCAGCGATGTGTTTAAGTCCTTGTGGACCATGATACAGTGTATACATGGCTGCCATGTTCGCAAGTAGAGCCTTCAAGAAATTAAGTTCATTATTTGCTCAAACTTTGGCAAAATTTCTTTCAATTCAAAAGCTATAGCAACAACCAGCGGCAACTGCTGCTCGTTTTTTTTAAAACACTTTAATGTAAGATTGACTAAACTTAAGCAGGGTCTTACTTGTGCTGTGCAAATGTTGCTGGTTGCCTTGTCTCTGCGGATGTGCTGCTCTCTGGTCTGCAGAGCTAAACGATACACCTCCTTACCAGCGGCGTCCCTGAAATAACGGGAAAAAAAATACATTCTTAAAGAACAACCTTTTTTATCCCGAAACAAAAACAGACGCTTCAAAAACTGCACCAGTTGTTTCTCACCTGGTGACTCCCACCATTCTACCGGGCATCATCCGGACCAGGTTGTCTTTGACTGCAAAGAAGGCAGCATGTGGGCCACCATAGCAGAGGGGAACCCCAAACCTCTGAGAACTACCCAGCGCAACGTCAACTCCAAACTCTCCAGGGGGACGGAGAACACAGAGAGCGAGCAGATCAGTGGCGCAACAAGCCAAGGCCTGAGAAAAAATGGAAAAAAACATTTGCACTCAACAGGATTCTTAAGCAAAAGCCCTTTAGGTGGGCTTTGGTGCATTTTGAAGGGAATCATCAACTGAAGCTTTATAGGGAAACCTGTAATGTTCTGTCAAACAAGACATTCAATGAAATATATAAATAAATAAAAAAGACATTCACATGAAATGTCCTTTTGCATAGGGACCATGATCCTATTTAAGGTGGTATTCGCTTTTAAAATATTATAAAAAAACAGCCAATATAGACTCTTATATCCACATGATGTAAAAAAAAACAATGTTTTACTTAAAGACTTGTTTCACGAAATAAACCTGAGGGTTTCTGAGCTAAAAGCTGTCTTACCCCTCCCTTGTGAGCTCTGTCTACCAGGGCAGTAAAGTCCTCTACTCTGCCATCAGTGTCTGGATACTGGAAGAGCACACCGCTCACATCCTTTCCACTGAAGTCCATCTCATGAGGCAGCTTCAGAACTGTTTTCACTCCAATGTAGCTGCAAACCAAAAGAAAAACAAAAAACGTTTGATGTAGATTTAATGTTTAACTCCTAAACTAACAGAGAATAGAGTATTTATAATTTTTATTTCATGGTAATCTACAGATTAGCAACAGCACCTGACATTTCATTCACTTCTTTTATTTATTTTTTATTTTGCTCACATGATCTAAATATTTTTCTATGAATTTTGTTGGACATACTTAGCTCTGGTCTGCACCACAGCAATGGTTTGAGGATGGCAACGCGGGTCGATGTAAAAGGTTCGTCTTTTGTTCTGTCTGTGAAAAACAAAACAACCAACTGCAGCTTCAATAACCAAAGATAAATCTTCAACCACATGGTATTTTTAATATGCATCAAAGCCTACACACTACTCACAGAGGGAATCCTTAATCTGGGATATTTAAGGTTTCCAACAGGTTGGAGTTTGTATACCTGTGGCAGAGCTGCATGGCCTCTGCAGCGGCTGTCCCCTCATCCAGCAGTGAAGCGTTGGCCACAGGCATTCCTGTGATGTCACAGATCATGGTCTGATAATTGAGAAGGGACTCCAGGCGGCCCTGAGAGACCTCTGGCTGGTAAGGCGTGTACTGAGTCACCCTGAGGACAAAAAAACTCGCAGTCAATCAAGTGAACCAGTTCGGACACGAGAACAATAGGCCAAAGTTGTTGTTAATCACGGGTGCAGGACGGCCTGTGGAATGCATTGTACATCTCCTCATGGACAGGGGAGTTCAGATAAAACATGGACAGGGATGGCTGGCTTGGATTTGGTTGAAAGAGAATCTTGTCTAGCAGAAAGCTGGACAGAAGTGCATCATCTATTTTTACTTGAGACAAATCACAAGGCCTCAGATTAAAGGCACGTTGCACGCTGCAATCATTAAGCTTAAAGCACGGAACCAAAACTCATAAACCAATTGGCTTTGCATGACAAGATAACAGCCTCACGCGACTTTCACGATTTAGATCAAGTTTTAGCTAAGGACCCTCACCAGCCAGCATTCTCCAGGAGATTGCGCTGGATGGGTGGCGGTACAGAGCAGTTGTAGTAGCCCATTCCGATATAGGACCTCCAAACTTTGTTCTTTGCAGCAATCTTCTGCAAAGCCTCCAGAATCTCATTTTCACCTAGAAAAAAAAATGAAAAAAGCAGCCATTACATATTTTTCCAAATATATACTTATTACATGGAATATCATTTACTATTACGATTATATATTTGAATTATTTAAAGAAATTGATCTACCAAAAGATGAATAGTAGTACATTTAATTAACTATATTTTTTAACATCTAAGTAGAAAGACTGAACATCAAACCCCCAACAAATGCAATCAAGTCTTGCATTAAGATCTGATTAAAAGCACTTCGTGTCCCATGTGAAAGACTGACTGCTTCACATGATGAGGATGATGATACAGTAGGTTCATGAGTAGAAGTCCACAAAGTTTAGATTAGGAAAATTTAACCACAAGTTAAACAATTTACAGTGGCCTCCAAAAGTATTAAAACTCCTTTAAAGTTTTACAACATATTGTAACAACAAACTTCTATATATTTTATGGGGATTTGTTACTCTGAGTTTTAAGAATATGACAAAAAACTCTGGGATTTAGCAAAATTGCCAGAACTGGACGAGCTAAACAGGGAAAAGGTTTCAATGTCAGTTTGAATGGATGAATATTATGTGAATATCTGATTTTAACTATGTGTGCACGTTGGATACGGGTCTATCCTTTTTAGAGGCTCATTTATCCAATCTGAGCTATAAATGGATTTCTATTTTTTAAAAGAGAAAGCAAAATTGCATTAATTTATAGATGTAAGATGACCAAAGATACATATATGCCACACTTTTCAGAAATTATGTTATACATAAGGATAAGGAAAAAAAGCATCTTTCTCCTTTTAATTAAAAATGCTGGATGTCTTTGTGCTGCTCAATCACATTAAAGCCCGATAAAATACTATACACTTTCGAACTGTTCTAAATGTTAAGAGAAAACCAAATAGACTAACTTTGACTCAGAGATCCCAAGATACGGTCCACCATGCATACAGTTTCTATCATAGTAGCAATGCTGCTGAAACTCAAGATAATGTTTTTATTTATAATAATAGCGACCCACTCTGATCTGTCTTAAATGCAGCAAATTATCATGCAACAAAAAAAAGCATCTGGGGATTCCTTTTTCTCAGTTCTTGTCAAAATGTCTGCCAGCACACACCCAGCTTCAGATTCCTCTGGCCTTCCCAGCTGCCTAGCAACAACAAAAAATGGACAAAAGTCCTGATTACTCCTGCTTTTAGGAGAAGAAACTTTACCCATGGTCCACAGTGGTGAGAATGAACAACTGGATGTGTGCAGCCATTTTCTTATCAAAAAGGTGCACATTAATGTTTGTAGATGTACAACAACAAACATAGATCTGAAAATGATGTGTCAATATAAGAATATGGAACTAAATTTGCTAAATATGTGGATGCTAGTCTATTTTGTCAAGAAAAACTACCATACTTTCCCATGAACTAAAGTTCTGCAGGGCAGGAGGGAAAAAATTCTGATTCAGGACCATCCAGGAGGTCTATTGTTGGACAGAGAATCCCTAGCTGGCTTTGCAAAGGAAAAGCCCTTCAAAGCTGAACAAGCAGAAAAACCAGCAGAACCTCTAGTTTATTCTTTCAGCATGGTTTACCGCTTTATGAAACCTGACAGAGTCAGCATCGGTCAGCACAAGGCCAGATCGGAGTGACTGGGTCATTCAGAAAAGCTTTAAAAAAGGAATCCATAAGCTTAAATAAATTAATTCATACCAAGTAAA
This sequence comes from Cyprinodon brontotheroides, assembly GCA_018398635.1. Taxonomy (NCBI): domain Eukaryota; kingdom Metazoa; phylum Chordata; class Actinopteri; order Cyprinodontiformes; family Cyprinodontidae; genus Cyprinodon; species Cyprinodon brontotheroides. The sequence continues at coordinate 10,643,485 of JAGKQL010000023.1, forward strand.
TCTTTAATTAAAATTGTTAAAGCACTTTTCCCCTTAATATATAATTCTGTCTCAGCTGAGGGGGGAAAAGTAAAAGAGTCAACATTTTAAAAAAGCAACAAAAAACAATACATATAGAAGGCTTGATATAAAATTGCACTAAAGTAAAATTATGTGTAAGATTTCCTGTGTTACTGTTCTTAAGATTAATAGTACTTCTAACACCAAACAAAAGAAAATTGGGAGGGTTAGCTTCCAGCTGTGTGAAGCAATGAGTTACAAAACACCACCCCTCCCCCACCTGTTTCTGTGCACTCCATGTCAGCTGGCTAAAAGGAGCATACTACACATTATCTTTGCCTACTAGGAAGATACATTTATTGGTTCAGAAATATCTATGGTTTAAAACAAAAAGGTGACACTCACTAATGTGGCTTAATGTTTCTCTAATGAGCTCTTGAAATTATGTCTTTTAATTATATTACTTTGGCAGACCTCTATGTATAAAAACATTATAGATACCGGTAACTATAATCATCCTGATTATTTTTTTTTTTTTTCCAGAAACAGCTGATTTTTATTATATTTCTAACTCAAATCAGTTGGTAATTTTATTTGGAAAAACTTGATAGTGTGGTATCTATGGCGAATAAAAAATAAAGTCTTGTAACCTGAGAAAACCTCATTAGCAATCAAATCAAACTAACCTTGATCACATATATTTTCAATAGTTGTGTCAGAAATTCAAAGTTTTTCTTTTAAACATTTCAATATTTGCAAATTCTATCTTTTTTTGTATCTATTTGCTCTGAGAGATCTCCATAACATGATGCCACCATTACCGTACTTAACAGCTATGCTCATGATTGAAAGCCTACCCAATTGGCTTGAATATTGTCCAAGTAGCTCAATCTTCTTTTATCCATATGACCAAACATTATGCATACAGGTATGTATCTTATGCTTTCAATATTTGTAATGAGCCTTTTTTTAATCAAAGCTTTTTGTTGTGACATAATTTCGATGGCTACTGACTCAATTACAGAAATTCAATCAGTGACTCCTTGTAAAATAAAAAATAAATGTTTTTTTTGCAAATTAATGTTAAAATAATGTTTCTGTGTATATATATCTATATGAAATTGCCTTCTTTTATGAAAGCAGGCTTAATGTTCATCAGTATAAAAGACAGTGGCTTAGTAAACAATAGATGAAGCTGTTTATTCTTGAATCATGTCTTGAATTTCTCTTTATATTCTTCTGTTTCCTTACAAAATAAACTTTTGGAAATGAGCTGCATCCTGATGTAGAAACGCTGAGCAGAAGAGATATTGAGGTCAGTCTGTAATGCAGATCCCAGTAAAGTCACCTTATTAGGAATGTGATGTAATGTGAAGGCTGCAACCAGATTGAACTGGACGTGGGACCGGAGCTCAGGGCTAAACTTTACACTCCAGTTGCCATCCTATGAGCATCCGCTTCCCATCAGGAGATTGGTGCTGCTTCGCAAAAACAACTCCTAATATGTTCAAAGGAAGACTTAACGGGGAGAGCGCTCCGCGGCGCACAATGGAGCTGCAACCTACATTTCAGCCACAAACTTGGCTTCATTGAGCGCAGGCTGGATGAGGAGAGACAGCCGAGCACAATACCAGCTGCTGAGGGAGACAAAGAGGACCACAGTCTCCCTACCCCCACTTTATTTAAGTTTGCTTTTGCTTTTTAAAGGTTAAAAATGTCGGAGGATTTAATTTGATCAGTGCAAAAATTAATCTAAACTTACAAATTGGATCGTCCATCTTCAAACTGCGCTGAATTCGGATGGAGGATGGAACTGTGTTTTCTATCAACTGGTCGACTGACTGTGAAAAAAAAGCATTTCAATCAATCAAAAGCAATAAAAGAATTTTCTGTTCTTAGATGAGTTTAAGTTAAACTGTATAAAGCAGGATGAATGAAAAAAATAATAATAATCTTACCTCGAGTCCCAAAACATCCAGCATTTCTCTCTTCTCCCTCTCACCTGGACCGATGTGCCTCTCTGCAAAGTCATCGTGTCTGGGTAAAATGCGCTCTATCTGCCTGGAGGAGGCGGCTGCAGAGGTAGAGAGACCCCGGGCTGCTGCTCCTGCTGTTGTTAGGGACGCTGAGCTGCGCTGGAGCCGGATCCTGCTCTGAGCTTTCCAAGCAGAGCTGCTCCGCCTGCACGGTGCGCACCGACTCACCGACTTGGACACAAAGAAACTCCACGACTTAGCGCAGCTCTGCATTTCTAGATCACTGTGCAGGACGAGGATGGCTGGAAAAAAAAAACAGTGACCCCCTTCCCTCCACTGTGCGCGGAGATCGCCTATTACTAACTCTTTCAAACGGCACGTTTTATACCATTGCACAGTTGCACAACAGCGGACCAATGGGCGCGGAGAGGCTCCGTGACGCAGCGACGAGCCCCAGCAAAACCGCGGCCCAAGTTTTTGACGCGCCAGCCCCCTTTGACCAAAAGAAGAACAAAAAGGAAACGTGTCGTTAAATCGATCTTTAAACCTTATTTTAAAGCCTTAAGGTCGGACTTTGATGCGCGCGCTCTGATGCTGCGCAATAAGGTTTTATAACGCCCAACACCCACCTGCTCATGAAAATAAAGAAATACTTGAATCATCTCTAAGCCACCTTTTGCTACTTTTCAAACAAATTAAAAATGTTCACCAACAAAGTAATTCTATTGTGATTTAAGTGTAATGTTTGCACATCTTTAGTGTTTATATCAGAACCTACTTGCTTTTTTTCTATTAATCCTCTCTTAAATCTTTCTCAACTTATTTTATTTTAAGGTTCGTAACATTTTTAATTACCGAACCTTTAAAGTTATAGGAATATACAACAATCTAAAATTCTTAAGACAGGAAAGCAGACCCACAGGCTGACACATCCTCCACTATGCTTTCATGTACCTGTCTCTGGCTCAGGAGAGATTCCATCACTAACTAGTTTAAGCTTAACTTTTTATGTTACCGCACAGCTGCAAAGGGGCAGGGCAAACTGTGACAGGATGCAGCAACAAGATCCAACAATAATAACTGGTAAATCTCTTTTGCATTTCATCATTATTGGAAAAATAGGGCAAATTTATTATTAGCTGGAATTTCAACATCAAACATTGTAACAGATGTTGGGGACTTGGTGTTAACGACAGCATGTAAAAACCTGTTTATTTTACACCAACATGCCAACAAAGGTAAAGTGTTTCTTCATTAATCATCGTTTTAGAGTCAAGTCTCCAATGTTTGTGATAGTAGAATAGTATATTTTTATTTTCAGCTCCTTTTTTTATTTTTTTTTCCTTTTAATAATTTATAATTACAAGTAAATAATTTAGCTCATTTAATCAGGGCACCAAAGAATCATCTCAAACAAGACTTCCTCCATATTGCTTTACTGGTGCCTTTTAAACTCAGGGCAGGAAGATCTTCTAGATTTTAAGCTCCCATTATATCAGAACTTGATAAGGATTACTGTAAAATATTTAAATTTGTTCACGTGTCACCCAACTCCAACACTTAACATTTTTTTAACATAATGTCATTTTTTTATTATTTAATCAGTTTCTCCAGAAAGAAATAAGCAGCCTCACGAAATGACACTTTGTCAAAAGATTGCCCATTTTATTTTTATTTTTTGCTTTATTTTGTAGTACTACTTCTACTACTATTACTACTAACAATCAATGGTCACAGTGGTCCAACTTAAAGATATAGTGGAGGACGTTCTTTTTTCAGGTGGATCATCAAAGTAAATGGTCCTCCTAATTGTCAATCATTCTGGTGATATGTTTACATAAGGCCGTCCTACGTGCTCGTCCTCATTTTCACTTACCGGTGGTGAGTCTGACATTGTGGAAAATTGCAAATCGTCTTTTGCAAAGTGAGCTTATATGAACGATGCAACCAGCAACTTTTAAACAGAGTGTGCACAAGGAGAAATGGGCTTGTCCATGCTCTCACACGCGCTTAATAGGTATTCCCTATCAAGAGCAGGTCCAGGGCTGTGCATGTGCATTTTTTTTAAACTGGAGAGGGTAGCTCTTTTTCTTTTTTTTATTCACGAAAATCCTCCACCATACCTTTAAGTGTATCTAATTAATGTTCAACTACATTTCTGGTTTGAAAACTGCATGTTTCCAGGTAGAAGACAAACTTTTAAAGAATAATGGGGTTACTTCATTGATTCCAAAGGCAGTTTTTTTTTTTTTTTTCGTTGGATCATTTTCCTGCTGGAAAACATCACGTAAGATCAAATTTTAACCATATGGTTCAAAGTTTCCCCCTTGGACAAAAATAGAGCAAATGCACTATAGGGTAGCTCTACTTTATCTCAAAAACATGCCTTTGCTGTTTTTTTTTTTGCATAAAAACAAAAACAAATTTCATATGTGATTTAGAAGTGATGGTTTATTACATATCAGCAGATTGTCATTCGGCTTTTGCATCATTTCTGTTTTGTTTATTTACTAATTTGCCTTCAGTCAGCACAGAAAGCAAAAAGATGCTAGACCAATGTAAGAGGATTATGTTATTTTTAGCAAGGTCCTCCTTTTTTATTTTTATTATTTTACAGTAAACATCTATAAACACTGTGATGTAAACATCAATGAAGTGGTATATGTGGAATATATAATCTTGTTAGTGTTTATTCAGAGGATAAATGTATGCTAACCATCAAGACTATATTCAACATCTTATTAATTTCTCTGGGTGAAAGATATGAAGTATCATCACAAACTCTGGTATAAATGACACAAAATAAGAAGTAAACCATCTTCTTTACACCTCATTCATATTGATTTGTTTTTATCAGCTACTTTAATCATCTTATGCACGCAGAGAAATCAGCAAGCGTTCAAAATATGTGCTGAAACTAGCAATCCAACCTGGTTTAACCTCAACTGCTCTCTGCAAGGAGGAGGTTTTGAGCAATCAATCAAATTTCCTAGAAAATAGGAAAGGTATCCAACTTCCTGGTTTCTGTTATTGTCTAATAACTGCTCCTGACATGAGTCAAGCTCATGGACAAAACGTTCCCTAACTTAAAACAAGGTCACCTCTTTCTTGTCAGAGCTGACTCATGATTGATTGTTCCCGACTAGAACTGGTTCAGCAATGCTTATTCATCCTGGAAAAAAATAATAACCAGCATAACCTTTCTTTGTGTCTTCTTCATTTGTTTGTGTTTTACTGTTATGAATGTTTTTGCTGTTTATGAATAAAGTTGGCATAAATTTCCCCATTGTGGGACAATAAAGGGATTTTCTATTCTATTGTATTCTTTCTAAATGCAAGTCTGCAACTATTTTGCAAATTGATTAATCTGTTGATGTTTTTGATTAATAGAATAGAGTAGAAAAAATAGAATTCAACTTTATTCTCAACTGTCACAAGTACAAAGCAATAATTGGATAATAATCGAATAGGCAAAGAAGACTTGTAGGAAATTAAACCAAGTGAAACAAACTTTTCCACTTTAGGATGCATTTTTTTATATACATCTTAAATGCAAAAATTTTTTTTTTGTACAATTGCTGCTCTAAGTGGGTTGCTCTGTCAGCTAAAAGCATGTTTTAGAGTCTCTTTACTCAAGGTAATGATTGATCAATTACTCAATTAGTTGACGATTATTTCAATAATTTATTAATTTGGTTAATATCAGTTTTAGCCCTATAAATGATATATTAATTTTGGTCTTTGAACCTCGTCTTTTTTTTTTTTTTTTTTGAAGAATTGTGTGTTCCAGCACATCAGTGAGTCAAGCACATATTTAAACTGGGCTTTGCAAAAGGAGCAGCAGGTTGGTACTCGCCTTTCAGTTGAAAAAAAAAGCAACATGGCTGCATATATAATATATATATTTATATATACAGACACACTTGTACTATTCAAACTATTCTTATTCTCTTTATTGATACTCATGAGCTCAGGTCTGATCTGAACCTGAGCAGCATTCTGTAACATCAATTAGGGATGAAATTACAATCTCTTGTGTTGTGTAACACGTGAGAGCAATTAAAATAAAACTAGAGCAACAAAAAGTTGTTCCAGAACATCATGTTTTAGCATGAACTTTTTACATCAGTTTACATTTTGTTCCAGTGTTCCATAACAACGCTCTGCAGCCGAGTGATTGCTATTTGTCACGAAAGATGCAGGATTATAATTATACAAGCAGCTCAGCTGAACATGCAGCACAATGAAGTTTAAAAACAGGGAAAAATCTGTAAGAGGGTCGCATTGGGAAGCTCATTTCAGCACCTTGTATCTGGGATCTCAGTCTTCTTGTCAGGACCCGGATTTCAAGATGACCACAGGTGAAGGCAGGAACGTAGACCGCAGCAAATCAAGAGCTGATACACACAGCTCTGTCTTTTTTATCTAAGTTTTTGTCCCCTTCTTACACGCCGCAAGAACTACATATGGAAATCAGTTAAGAAGCTGAGAATCTTGCTTTATATCTTTACTCTCTTTGAGTTATTTTCTTCCTGTACATAGAGCATGATGGAATAAATAAATAAAACCTTGTTAAACCCACATTTTATTCATTTAGAGTCAAACAAAAAGCAAGAAGTCCAAGTGATTTATGAATAAGCATCCTTGATAGTACAATATAAAAATAGGTTTTTGATCGTAAAATAAGTGCATACTATCTCATTTATCTAAGTATTTCTATTATTTTACAGTCATGACTCTTTAGATCCTTTCAACAAATTACCGACAAGTATTCCTAAAAACAGTAGAAGTCCAAGGTTTCTGTTTGAGCTGAACTGTTTCCAGCAATCTTCAGCTTTGTTGATGTCCACAGTGTAAATCTAGGAGACAGAAAAAGTAAATGTATGAATAAAAAAAAAAATCAATGCTTAGCATTTATGTTACAGAGCAGAACTATAACATAAATTCCTCACCTGGCGTCCAAGGTGAACAGCCACAGCGCTTAAAGCAACATAGTAAGGAAGGGTCTGCTCAGCGTTGACTCCAGCTACGATAAGCCCCGACATCATGGCCACCGTGAAACCACTCAGCCAAAGTTTGGTTTGCTCCTGGAACATCAGCGCTGTGGATTTTACTCCCACCTTAACGTCATCCTCTTTATCCTGGATCAAACAGACAGACAGGATATCAGCTCTCTACTTTGAAATTTTAGCTATTATATCAAAGGTGTTTTTTTTTTTTTTTTTTAAGAAAGAAGCTGTTGAAAAAATTACATCCTAAAACATCTGGGTAAATCAAAACCCAAAGTGTCCAGATTTCCACTTATCCTTAACCGGGTTTTAAGGTTAAGCGAAGCATCGGGGAAACCCACACGATCCTCTGCGTTCCCAAGCAAGCAGGGATATATAGTCATTTCAGGGAATCCATAGAACATGAGTGGAGGCTACCACTCTTTTCTCAGCAGTGTCTTCCTCTGCTTCAGGCCATTTCAACCGATGGGTCATTTTTTTTTTACAATTCATTCTTTCTTGATTTAATGCATTTAGAAGAACTAAGAATCTCTGCTAAGAGCTTTTCACTTAATTAAAATGAAAAGAACTTTGTCAAACCGTTTCCCAAGAAGTGTTAGACCAAATTAATTTTAATATATAATGATGCCTTAAACATATAAATAAAAATCAGCATATTAAAAAGGGTGCTGGTGATCGGTCACTGTTGAGAGGTTGCTATTGCGTCAGTCGGCCACCAGCTGTCACTAATCTCTCCCTCCAGCTCAGATTGCCTTGGTGCTTCCCCAGCAGCTTCACATTATGAATAAAAAAACTGATTACTTAACAGCACCTAGTGTGAACCAACTTAAATGACAAAAAAAATATTCTTTTTTTTTTTAAGGGACATTTTTAACCTGCTGAGACAGGCTATGTTTGAGGACTAAAACTAGAATTCAAATTTAAAAAAGTAATAACTAGCAAAAAAAAAAAAAAAAAAAAAAACTAACTATAACTTTAACAAAAGTTTGCAAAATTTGTTAAACAAACTGAATTTTAAGAGATAATTTGATTAGTTTTTGTATGTGTTTTTATCACAATGGATTAAAGCTACAGTGTGTAACTTTTAGCGACATCTAGCGGTCAGACTAGCGGCCAGACACAGAGCTAATGGCCCATGTTGGCCATTAGCTCTGTGTCTGGATTCTCCTCTAGCTGCAACTGAACTCAAAGTATCTGTGTGTGCAGTACTGAAATGACCATGGCGTCCCTGGATGGCATCCAAGGACGCCATGGTCATTTTCAATGGATACAATATTTGGTTGGCTGTTATTTCTATCATTAATATATTAACAAGGCTTATAACTTGTACTATGTGATATCTGGATTATTTTCGAATAACAGCCAACCAAATATTGTATCCATTGAAAATGACCATGGCGTCCTTGGATGCCATCCAGGGACGCCATGGTCATTTTCAATGGATACAATATTTGGTTGGCTGTTATTCGAAAATAATCCAGATATCACATAGTACAAGTTATAAGCCTTGTTAATATATTAATGATAGAAATAAATACCTTAATATAAATATATTAATAATATAAATGTATTAAATTTATTTACTTTATATGTATTTTCCTTTTTAATTTAATTATTAAAATATGTAAATTATAGAATGCAGAATGATACATAATGAAAATATGTTTTGATGGAAATATGCAACCTTTAGGTCACTAGTGGCCTTCATCTGTGCAGGGTTCTGAAAGCTTTCTTAAGAGGCCCCCTGTGGATTATATAACACTGAATCTTTTTGTTTTTTTTATTCAAATTAGTACTGGATGCTATAATCAGCAAATATAACCATTTTATTTCTTTTACAGAATCCCTTAGAAGCCAATTATCCCTGTCTGGCACTTTTCTTGAACCCTGCAGACCCCAGCTAGGTGTAAGAGGTGCTTTAGAAGGTCTTGGGGCAGATTTGATTTAAACTCCATGGAAACAGTTTCATGCATTAAGAATTCAAACTTTATATTTGTCTAAAAAAAAGGAATGATATTATCTTTCTGAAACGGATTTCAACATTAAGAGCAGTGATCCAATATGGGTGACATTTGTGATTTGAAAAAAAAAGGAAAATCTGTTTTTTCACTGCAAAAAGATCTAGAAGTAAGTAAAAAAAATCTTAAATTAAGCTTATTTACACTTAAAGCTTAAGTGTGTAATTTTCAGCGACATCTAACGTCCAGACTGCAGACCGCTAGCAACATGAACATCTTCCCCAACGCTTCCCCAACAGTACGGGCGAAATGCACGGACAAAATGTCTTCCACGACGTCCGCATCACCTACCTTCTCAAGTGATGAGGTTTGTTTACATAGATAATTTTACAGATAGTATTTCATTAGTCTGTGTAGGGTATAAATTTTATGTAGACTTAACATAATAAATATACGTACGTAATGGGCTTATCTCAAGAATCGCTAGTTTGTTGGCTCTATGCTTGCCGTAGCGAAAGATGTCTGCCTCCATGGCTGCGTAGACCCGCTTCCTATGTAATTATAAATAACGAATTCTAAGGCAACGCCAAATATTAAGGTTAAGAGGCTGAGCTCGTAGATGATGATAAATAACATAGTTATGTATAATATATTACATTTCTGACTGTATATCCCTGTAATTATTACACACTGTAGCTTTAATATGAGTTCTAGTTTCTGGTTGCTGGCTTTCACTTTTTTGGTTGCACCGCATTAAGCCATCAGATGAGAGGTCTGTCCTTATCTGGAATTTTATTTCTAATACTATTATTATTGCTTTTTTAATCTCATCCCTGATATGCAAGTCTTAATACACAAAATAATAAAACTTTAACCAAAAACTTAACTAAAACTAACCTTTTTAGGAAAAAAAATCTAAAATAAACTAGCTACCTAATACTAAACACTAATTAAACCTAAAATAGAAGTTTAAAACTAAATGAGTTTAAAATCCAATGAAAATTTCCAGATGATTTAAACCTTGCTACAGAGTAGATTTCTTCACCTGATGAGCGTAGATTGTGTCGTATATCAACGTCCACATCACTCCAGAGAAATACAAGGGAAGGCACACGGACCAATCACAAGAGCCCTGCACGGCAGCCCAGCCGAGGAGAGCGCCCCAGTTAAAGGTAAGGCCTGCAGAGAGGTGACAGGAACAGGACTTTAGCTTTAAGATGGAGAGCCTGAAAACCTGACTTCCTGAAACACCTACCCAGCATCAGCTGTGGCCAATAAGTGATCCTCTTCATTAGTGGGTAGGTGATGACAAGAGATAATGAAGAGGCCCCCAAAGCTATGCTGTCAGGATAGGGTGAACACATAGAAACATTTAAAAACAAATACCTCCATAGTGACAGGAAACATTGCTCATAAATTAAAGAAAACTCCTTTGATACAGAAAACACATTTCTATGTTGGTAGATTCACCATAAGTGAACCCTTAAGCATCTTTAAGAGAGGGAAAAAGTCTGTTTCTACACCTTATTTAATTTGGTTTCAATTTGAATCCTGATTGTCTTGACTACACTTTCAACCTTGTGCTGCAAGCATCCATGGTGGTACAGGGTGGAGGTGTCAGCAGACAGCAAGGCAGACAGCAAGGCAGAAAAATTCTGTTCTATTCTATCGTATTCTTACTGGACACCACAGAAAGATGGAAGTAAATGATGTTTGGCATAACTCTACCGTTAGGAAGGTATTTTTTCTCATGCTCGTAAAGTTTGAAAATAAATCTTGGTACCTGTAATAGTTAAGACACAGAAGGACTCCAAGTGCGAGGGAGAGCTGCCCTCCAAGGAACACAAGTGCCTGCATTCTGGAAATTTCCCCTGATGCGATGGGTCGTGATGCTGTCCTGGCTACCTTTACAGAAATAGAAATATTTCTCTTTAACCTGTTTCGAAAATATAACTTTGCTATTCTTGGGCTGCATAAAATTCCAAAGAGTTTTAATGAATTGTTAATTCAGCATATGGCACACTTTCTTTCCCCTAGGGCGGACTGAATATGTTATATAAATGGTTAGAATTACTTGTTTGTCAAAGTCTTTATCCCACATATCGTTGATGGTGCAACCTGCACCCCTCATCAGCAGGGCGCCAGTACCAAACAGGGCGAGCATCCCAAAATCTGGGAGACTTCCCGGCTCTGCTGCTAAGGCGATGCTCCATGTACAAGGAAGGTAGAGCAGCCATGTTCCTGAATAGCAAACACAAAAGCATCGAATGGAAGATTATTTACAAAACTTTTGGTTGAGGTTTAGTTAAAGTCTTTTCTTGATCTAAAGAATTCAAGGGCTCCAATCTTTCGAATCAAATTGCTAAAACTTGTAGTATTCCCAAAGGTCCATAGCTTTTTTATTTATTTTTTTGTTTGTTTTAGTTTCCTCAGCAGATAGAATTTGGTTTTAATGTACATCTCTCACTGATTTCATGCCAACAATTCATTATCCAATTCTTCTTAACCAAACTAGATTGATCAGTTGTAGACCTTGATTGACTGCCTAAATCATTTCATACTGTCAATTCAAATGAGTTAAAAAAAAGAAAAAAGAAAAAGAAGAATCACATTATTTATTAAGGTTAAATATTGTAAAGATTATTTCAAATGTAATCATTCCAATTATTTTCAAATCTCTCTTGTTCCAACATTAAAATGCCTCCAACAGACGGTCAAGTAAGTAACTAAGATTTAATCAAATTAATAACTGTCTATCAATATTGCCAAATATATTAGCAGAGTTTGAGTCAATCGTGTTTGAAGGATTATAACCTAAAAAATATTGCAAACAAACTAATAATGTTTGAAATATGATGAGCTTATAATAATAGGAAGGTGCCTCAACCTCTGTCAGTAGTGGCCATTCTGGAGGGGAATGTCATTGAGGTGGTACATGAATATAAATACATTTGAATTTTAATTGATGACTCTCTCACCTTCAAACCTTTTATTGATAAACTTGTTAAGAAATTAAAAGTTAAAATGGGCTTCTTCTTTCATAATAAGACATGTTTTTCTTTTGGAGTAAAAAAAAAGCTCCTTGTCTCTGCCACGTTTTTATTGGTCTTAGATTATGGTGACCTATTTAATAAGAATGCTACTTCTTCATGTCTTCAAATGTTGGACAGTTTATCATGCTTCATCAAGGTTCTTCACAAACTGTAGAGCCATGAAACATCACTGTGACCTGTACTCTCAGGTGGGATGGCCTTCCCTCTCTGTGAAGGCAGCGTCATTGGTACACTTTTATTTACAAGGCTCTTCTTGGATTACTGCCGTCCTACATTTGTACCTTATTTACACAGAAAAGCATGGCTTCTTCTGCCCTGAGATCCAACATTCAGCTGTTGCTGACTGTTCCTTTTGCCCGCACACAACTGGGGAAGAAAGCCTTTACGCAGCTTCTTGTGCATGGGATTATTTTTACAAAGAAACTGGAAGTTGACTGAGTTTTTATCTTTCCATCCATCCATCTTCTTCCGCGTATCCGGTTGAAAGTGAAATAATTTGAAGCAGCTTCAGTAGGGAGGCCCAGCATCGTACCTCTCCCCAGCCCCTTGGGCCCAGCTCCTCCTCGGGGGAATCCTCACGGCGCTCCCAGGCCAGCCGGGAAACATAGTCCCTCCCGTGTGTCACGGGTCTCCCCCTCAGGCCTCCTCCCGGGGGGGCATGCCTGGGACACCTCACCAGGGAGGCGTCAGGAGGCATCTAATCAGATGCCCGAGCCACCTCAAATGGCTCCTCTGGCTGTGGAGGAGCAGCGGGTCTACTCTGAGTCCTCCCCGGATGGCTGAGCTCCTCACCCCTCTAAGGGAGAGCAGACACACCACGGAGAAAACTCATTTCAGCCGCTTGTATCCGGGACCTCGTTCTATCAGTCATGACCCAAAAGCTGTTCCTGACCATAGATGAGGGCAGGAACGTAGATCCACTGGTAAATCGAGAGCTTTGATTTTTGGCTCACCTCTCTCTTTTTCTAAATCTTTAAATGCTTTTAAGTTGAAAGTGAAAAAGAATTTGAAGCTGCCTCAATTATCTGTCATTGTTTTGAGTGATACGTTGTATTTTAATGTACCTGTATTTTAATTTAATGTATCTTTGTTTATTAAGTAACTTTTCTGCCTCTTGGTCAGGACATCCTTGAAAAAGAGGATTTTATTCCTCTTTTTCTTGGTTAAATAGATAGTTAAAAAATATATATATGTTATATATATATATATGTTATATATATATATATATATATATATATATATATATATATATATATATATTTTTATTTCTTTTACATTTTGTTAGATAAACCTGGATGGGTAATTTGTGCACATCTGCAGACATATTTAATAAATTCACACACATTCGACTAAGGGTTCTTTGTCAGATTAAAACTACTTTTAAAAACAACTTTTAAGCAGGTAATAAACAAAAAAAATCATAAATATCTATATAAAAGTATGCCTTTACATTTTTTTTTCTTTAATTTTAGATGTCTTTGTTAGATGGAAGTGGAAATCAAATGACTGCAAACAAAGTGAAACCATCTTTTTGTAATAAATAAGCAAGGCTAAAACCAAACTACTCTGTAATGTAAGGAATTTAATTACCGATTGGTTTGTCCAGCCTCATCAGTCTGAGGTAAGGCTGAACGTGAGCAGGTGCTGAGTTCACCACGGAAGCAGCAGACAGGCTGAACGACCTACTGCCACCCTGGCCTGTTTCCCTTTGCCTAGAATTAAACCGACCCTGGAGGCACAAAGCTCGTCTCAACACCGTGGACTCTGAATGGACACCTTCGTTTCTCCTTAGTGCTTGGTTCTGGATTGGGCAGTTGGACAAAGTGGACAGACATGGTAGGTGACAGGTCCCCCCTCCTGTTGTCCACCTAAGTGCAGCGAGAGTTAACCGGCTGCTCAGCCTGGCGCGGAACATGGTGGTTTCCTTTGGTCAGTCGCACATTAACGTCCTTTTATTCCACTTTAAAAAATACCAGAGGGATAAAGTAAAATAAATAAATATAAAAGAGCTACACTTAAACAACCCTAGGCAACAGGGTTCATTTTCCTGTTGCGGTGCGTTCAATATTATTATCCGGAGGAAACAACAACTTAAAGCGGAACACAAACCACAACACAAATAATGCATTAAATAAAGAAATAAACGTAAATGAATTAATGACATTTTTTTTTCTTATTTAGCATACCAAAACCTTATTTTATTCCGGATGTGGTAATGCATTAAATTGATTTCTCCCAACCTGTATTACACAAGAGGGGGCTCAAACGGCGTAAAATCGTGAAAGACCTAGAAGCTGCGGGGAAATAAATTAGTTCCATTGTCTAATTACAATTGGATTAAATAGATTAATCTGTTATTTTAACGTACTTAAAATGCAATAAAAACCAAAACATTTTGGAATTGCTTCAAAACATGGATCAAATAAAAAAATTGCACTTCCTGAATCTATTTCTAGAGATATGGTAACTTTTGGAATATTATTGAAAAACAAAACAGTAGAACTCTGTTGTAACTTAATTTTGTGTTTTGCAAAATTCTTTATTCATAAACAAAGAGTGTTGAGATCATCCCCAACCTTTAAAGTTTTTTTAATCTGAATTCAAGTTTTATTTAAAATCTCTTAAATGTATCGAATCATACGAATATCTGACTGAAATACTGATGGGTTTGCCCACCAATGTTCATCAATCCTAACATGAATCCCCTTGTTGCCATGTTAATAATAATTTCATTATCTGCCATTCCTTTTATTTATTTATGTATTTATTTTTGATCCTTATCAATAATGCCTTGTACTTCCATTTTTGAAATCTGCCTCTACTATGCATTCCACAGATTTGTACTGTTGCTATTGCCTTACTTGTTTGTCCTTACTCTGTTTAAATAAAAAACAAAAAAAAAACTTTTCCTTACATTTTCTAAAATGTAGCGGGAAGGTAGCTGTTAGTAATAAAGAAAAAGCAGCTCTATTGGCAGAAATGTTAAATAAAGTACATAGTTCCAAGAATTTATCTGAACAAATAAAGAGTTATAAAGAGAAGATTTTAGCAGAAAATCCAGGAGTCACTTACAAGAAAATAACTTCAAATCAAGATCTAGATATCCCTTTTACTTTTTTTGAGCTAAAAAAGCAATATTTAATGTTAAACAGTCAAACACAGGGAAGAGGGAGTTTGTTATGTAACGCTGAAACATGTAAATTATATATCCGTTACTGTTCTTAAATTTTTCAATATGATTTGTGAGACAGGGATTATTCCTAGAGCATGGAAACAGTCCATTCAAATTCCTGTGTTGAAGCCAGGTAAAAATGAAACAGACCCTTCAAACTATAGGCCTATATCTCTTACATCTCAATTAGGGAAAGTAATGGAGGGAATTGCAACAGATAGTCTATCATATTTTCTTGAAAGTAAACATGTATTTTCTTTTTTTTCAAATTGGTTTTCATAAATGGAGAAATACGATGGATGCGGTACTGTGCCTGCAGTCAGAAATAAGGAAAGCTTAAACAATTAAAGAAATAGTGATAGCTGTATTCTTTGACATAGAGAAGGTGTATGATATGTTATGGAAAGGGATTATTGGTTAAATTAGAAAAAACATTTCTGGCATAAGTGGTAAGATTTATAACTGGGTTTTAGATTTTCTGTTTGGGAGAGAAATAGAAGTTAGAGTTGGAACTGCTTTCTCTAATAGATATATAGTTGGGAATGGTACCCAGCAAGGTAGTGTGTTTAGCCCAATTCTTTTTAATATTATGATAAATGACATTTTTGATAAGATAGATGGTAGTATAGGGAAATCTTTTTTTGCAGATTATGGGGCTCTGTGGGTGTGGCCACAAGATCCTCTGTATTTGCAGAAAAAGAAGTAGCATGCATTAAAATGTAAGTTGCAAAGTCCCAAGTTATTTGTTTTTATAGAAGGCATTAGGAAGTTAATTAAAATCTTTATAAACAAGTAAATAAAGTGAGGTTTTTAGGTGTCATCTTTGATGAGAAATTAACTTGGAAACAGAAACTAGAATTAGTTCAAAATAAATGAAAAAAGTGAATAATTAGTTGAGATGTCTTTCTGGACAGGAATGGGGAGCTTCAACAAGTGCGCTGTTTGGAGTTAATCGGGCTCTCATGAGCCATATATGGCAGCTGCTAACAGTCATTTGAAAAAAACTTGATAGTGAACAGAACAAACACAAGTATTATGAATATGTTGTGGAGCTTTCAGATCATCTCCTTTCGCTGCTTTACGAGTTAAAACTGGTGAGCTTCCTTTACCATTAAGAAGATTTAAAATAATGTATATGTATTGGGTAAATCTACAGGGCCATAATTATGATCATCAACTAAGACTGCGCTGCAGGACTGTTGGGAACATCATAAATCTGATTATAATAGCTTTGGATGGATTGGGGACATAAAAGCTCAAAAATTCGGTTTGACTCAGTTTCGGTTAACTTTACGGTTCCACAGTCATCAATTCCACCATGGTCATTTATCACACCAGAAGTTGATCTGCAATGGGGGGATTTATTAAAAAGGGAAAGACTCCAGAATGTGTTATAGTTAATAATTATTTTTGGAAGATTTAAAGATAGTGTAATTATATATACATATGGATCTAAAGATCCAAATGGTGGCAGAACAGGAGCAGCTGTGAATATCCCACACCATAAAAATCATGATTAAAAGGAGAACGAAAGATCATCTAGCAGTTTTTACAGTTGAATGAATTGTCATTATGTTGGCTTTAGAATGGTTGCTTGATGAAATTTTGTAAGGGAAGGAAATAGTTATAAAATTGCATCATGTAGTCAAGCTGCATTATTAAGTATCAAATCTTGCAAGTCTTGTAGATTAGATTTATTATTAGATATATATCACTTATTAGTTCAGCTTAATAATAAGAAATGTTTTGCTTGATTTTTCTGGAATCCTGCTCATGCAGGCATAGAAGTAAATGAAGAAGTAGACATATTAGCTAAACAGGCCTTAAAATCAGGTATTATTAGCTTAAGTACTCCTTTAAATAAAAGTGAGGGAAAATCTATAAATCAGAATAAATCTGTAAGGTTTAGCAAGAACAATTGGATAATCATGACACCTGTAGAGATCTATATGAAATTCAAAAGACTGTGGGGTGGGCAATAGTTGTATAAATGGAGGGTGGAAATAAGAGGTCTTCATATCATGACTTAGAATTGGTCATACTGGACTTTCAGAATAGGGAAACATTAAACAGGGACTTGTAATCACTGTAATCAGATAGAAACAGTGGAACATGTATTATTAGAATGTAATAAGTATTCACACGAACGTCAGCACTTAAAGTCAATACTAAATAGAGAAAACATATGATTTTATATGATAAATCTTTTAGGAAGTAAATCAAATTCAGTTAGAAAACAATTAATTTGATTTAAAAAAAACAATGGATTATTTAATCGCATTTAAACTATGTATACATCTAAGTGTGTGTATGAATGTGTATATACACACATACTAATTTATATGTGAGTGTGTATGAATATAGATTGAATCTATACATGAATCTAGATTATATAGATTCATGTATACCATTGACTTATATATTAATAACTTGCCTCTGACATCATTGCTGAACACACTCCAGTCTGGTAGGTGGCGGTAAATGCACCTTAAGTTAGTTGCCATCCACCGATAAAAACAGAAGAAGAAGAAGAGCGAAGACGCTGAGGAGAAGGGGGAGGAGAAGGGAGGAGGAGGAAGGCCAGATTCACTAGCGGGAAAAATGGCGGAAACGTGTTGGTGTGTTTTTAGCAGCCTCGCTTCAAAACATTGATTCCTAGTCATTGTATCATCTGTACCCACAAACGTGAGTATATGACATGAGCACTGCGTCTCACTTTACTGTTAAATCTGACGTACTAACTGTTCTTTAAGAGATTTTGTTGGGGTTCTGATACTTAACGATTCATTTTTGCTAAACGTACAACGCAGAAAAGTTTTAATTCGGAGATTGGTTTATCAGTTGATTTTCTGAAACTCATGTAAGAAAATGTTTTTTTTTTTTGTTCGTTTTTTTGTTATGTATTCTAGAAAAAGGAATATCAAACCAAAAATACAAATTCGTTTATAAAAAGAAGGAAATGCAGCCTTTATTAATGGTAACAATCCCTCCTACTAATCCTCCAGGTGTACCACTGTTGGTGTTATCTAAAGGAAGCAACTGAAGGAGGAATGCAAGATGCAAAGTGGTATGTAATGTTATTACAGTCCATATTTCTTTTTATAAACATTTTACAATGCATAATGTGGGTGTCACATTTTTTTTTCTCCCTTTATACATTTTAGATTTAGTGCAGATTTCCAGCTCTGGACACCAGGATGATGCTGCTCCACAAGAGTCCCTGGCAAGGTCTTTAAAATGCACTAAATGTACCTTAATCTTCAAATCCAAGGTGTACCTCTTCGAGCATCTCAACAAGGTACATCACTTGGACATAGATGCTTCCCTCAGAGAGGCTGGTTTGAGATATGCTGAGAGTAAAAAAGCCCACGCAGAGAACAGCAAAGGTGTGAGAAAGAGTTTTACATGTAGGAACTGTGATTTTAAGACATGCATTCGTGATGTTTGGACAAAGCATGAAACGCAGTGTCAAAAACCTGAAAGCCCCAACTTGACGGAAACTGTGATCATTCCGGACAGCCCTGATCGAGACACGCCGGACAGTTTAGGAGACCAAAACGATGAAGCTGAAGATATTCTTGGATCAAAGGATCTTAGGACATACAAGCGTCCATCACAAACTATCACCAAGTATTTTTCAAAATCATCTAGGAGGAATGACAACCTCAAATTAGACAGTGATGCAATTTTAGTGGATACTACTCCCGATGCTAGCCTCCACTGGAAAAGTAAAGCCACCAAACTATCTGATATCGATTTAGACAGCAAAAAGCCAGGCCATTTGTTGCGATATGAGCATCTTTATCAGGCTAAGGTAGTGGGATCCGGTTCTCTGGAGGAACAAACAAATTTAGCTATTAACGAGATTAACAGGAAAACCAACAATGACAGTTTGAAAGGTCCTAAAATAAAAAAAGCCAAGTTGACACAAGACTCAGTCGAAGAGAATGAAGATACAAGTGGAAAACTTGCAGCCAATGTAGACTTTTCATTTGAAGTCAGCGACGATGATGAGGAAAAGAAGGCTGAGCTTGTTAGCAGAGACCCAGCACGTCCAGACCTTTATTTCTGTAAGCATTGTGACTACAGCAACAGGAGCTTCAGCCTGGTGTCCTCTCACTATCAGAGCGATCACCCTTATGTCAGATGTAATGCTAGCTACATTAAGTGTTCGGCTGATCAGAGCGCGACCTTCCGCTGCCTTGAGTGCCCTGTAGAGTTTCTCAGCACCGTTGACCTCAAGTGGCACTACACAGAAAAACATCCGGAGGCTCCAGATGTGTTCAAGATTAAACTGAATGAGCTCAGCCTGGTGTTTAAATGTTTTACGTGTACATTCACCTGCAAAGAGATGAGGGTCCTGATGAAACACTACAAGGAAAAACATCCAACTTGTGAGGTGGATAATTCTTTGTTATTCTGTCAATATTTAGTGAGTGAATGTCAGGGTCCATCTCAGCAGGAAAGGTGTGAAGAAACATCCAGTCCGGAAAGATCAGCCACGCTTTCCCCCAAGAAGATGGGAACACCATGTAAAGAGGTGGAAATTACACCTTCATGTCAGCCTCCCTCCTCCACAGTATCGGATGCGACCCCGTATAAATGCAGCAAATGCGAATTTGCACATAAGTCGACTGTCGTCATGCAAGTTCATTACCAGAAAAAACACCCAGAGCAAGCTGTTACAATCGATGAAATCAAGCAGTTATCTAAGGAAACAATGCAGAGAACGCCTGAAAGGGAGACTTCACTGAAAGAAACAGCCGAGGTCCATCCAGAGGTAAACGCTTTAGAATCTGTACTCCAAACCATACCAGAGGTTTCCAAAACCCCCGTAGAACTTTTGAAAATCAAGCATGTTAGAGCTCTTGAGGAAGACCTCAAAATAGAGGTGTCACGTCCTAAACCCATAATAAAAACAACCAACAGATCAGAGGATTTGGAAGTGGATGAAAAGGTTTCTTCACAGAAAGCAAAGTACAAACCTGAGCCAGCTCTGCAAAATGTTAGCAAGGTGACCTTACTGGAGGAATCATCAGAAGATTCCAAAAAATCTTTCGACTTTTCCACACCTAAATGTCTAAAGTCGGCAAAAAATGAAAGCAAAGCAAATATGTCACCTTCTAAACCCAACATTGAAGCAACCAAGTCTAAAGCCGAAGGATATGTTTACTGTTCACCCCTGGAAATGCACTACTGTCAGTTTTGCGATTACTCAAATCCCTATATTAGAAGTGTCATCGGTCATCATAATGCAAAACACTCTAATCATGTCCTCTTATCTAAAGCAGACATCATACAGTATAGTGCCAAGGTGATAAATGGTGAGCTTGAAAGAGAAACCATTCAGAACACAGATAATCGCACAAAGAAAAGAGGGAAAAACGAAGCTAAGCTCAAAAAAAGTGTCACTAAAAAAAGCGACCCCTATATGAATGCAGAAAAATTATTTTACTGCCATCTGTGCAATTTTGGAAATCCATCTACACAGGGGGTGATCGCTCATCAATACAGGAACCACAGGTACCCATATTCCAGTCACAGTCGTGTTCTTGAATATACAGCCTTGATGCGTGAGAAGATTAAAAAATCAAAGTCGGAGGGAACGAGCCCTGGTGCACAATTACCTCTTCCAATTCTAAATAAAGATGACAAAGAGGCATTTTTCTGCCCTATTTGCAACTATAGAAACAGACAGATAGCTGTAGTAGTAGACCATTACTCCAGAGTACACCACAAAGTTTCTAATAAAATTGCTGACATCCGTCTGTACACAGCAAAGGTTCTCAATAAGCTGCAGAAATCTCCTCTTAAAGCAGCTAAAAACCAGGAGCTCCCAGAGAAACCTGAGAGCAAAAACGAAAACAGAGACAAGTCTTTGAAAACTTTAGTGGACTCAGCTCCACCTGTAGAATTAAAGCTTGAAAAGCTAAGGAAGCTTCCTTGTAAATACTGCTCTTTTACCACTCAGTACGTGTTCCTTTTGATGTCACACATGCGGAAAATCCACCGTTCCAAACTCTCGGTCGCAGGAACTCTAAGGCTCTGCTACCGTAAGGGGGCGTTAGAACCGGGCTATCATTGCGAGTGGTGTGTTTTCAGTCACAAAGAAGCGGAGGCAGTTCATAAGCACTACCAGGAACGACATCCAGGCTGCAAGCAGATGAGCCTTGAGGCTTTAAAGGCCCGGTTATATGTTAGTCCAGACGAATCACCTTCACAAGGCAGAACAGGTTTAGAATCGGACCAGGAGATTTCAGAAAAAAACAAGGAGATTCATTCCTGTACAAAATGTTCTTTTAAAAGTAACTCAAAGATCTCTCTTGCAAGCCATTGCAACAAGTTTCATTCTTCGAGTGATAAAAACGACCCCTTAGACCGTCCAAGTGACAAAAAAACAAGTGCAATGAGCCAGTTGGAGGATCTCAATGAAATGCCGGGGTTGTTTGAATCTTTCCAAGTCCCTCTTGAAGATGTTGTTCAAGAAACTTTACCTTCCAGTGTGTTCAAGTGCCCTTTGTGCCCTGCGACGTTTGACCGAAAGCACGGTCTTAGGGTTCACAGTGGTATTAAGCACCTCAAGCTTAAAAACACAGACGAAGCAGACAAACAACCCAAACAAATTGAGGGGCAGGTGCATGTCTACAAGTGTCCATACTGCACCTATATTAACACCAGTTATCAGGGGATTCTCAGTCACTGCCACATGACGCATCCTACCTCCACCTCCAGGGCTGACAGTCTTCAGTTGGATCCAGCGCATTTGCAGGATTTGGAAGACTACAGGAAAAGAGTAAATACTGGTGAGACTTTAAAATTTAGCGGGTACGTTTGTAAAACCTGCTCAAAAATCTGTGCAACGCTGGATAAACTGAAGAGGCACCGTGAACAGGAACACAATGAGGCTCCTAAACCATCATTGGGCCTAAGAATAAAACTAGCTAAGCCCCACAGAAATCCCACTTGCTCCAAGGCTTCTCTCCTTACGAAGAAGGTCTATGTCAGGCTTAGGTGCCAACAGTGTCCTTATGTTCGCAGCACAAACATTAGACTGAGTAAACACATGCATGAAAGCAGCAATGCTGATGATGCTCACAACAGCTGCGTATATAAATGCGAGTTGTGCCCACAGCTCTATACTTATAAGAAGCGGCTTGCAAAGCATTATTTGAGGACACATGGAAGGACTGCGTATCTGAAGTGCTTTGTTCCAGTTTACAAGCCGGGTGCAAAGAAGCAAGATCCATCATCTGAACAGGAAAACAAATCGAAGGACAGCCGGTTTATCTACAGGTGTCCCAGCTGTCCCTATGTGAACACCTCTTACCATGGGACTCTCACTCACAGCCAGATGAAACACCCAAGCATATTTATCAGAGCAGATACGCTGGAAACGGGTGAAATATTTGTTTCTAACATCGTTGGTTGCTCAAAAGGGAAAGAGTCTTATGAAAGAGGGTATCTATGTAAAAGATGTCCAGAAATTCACCCATCCATCAAAAAGCTAAAAATCCACTGTCAAAAGCAGCATGGGGAAGCAGCGGTTTCTGAGCTTCTCTCTGAATCTGATGAGCACAAAGAAGTTGGCGACAGCTCTCAGGTCGCAGACGATGCAGCCGATCCCTTAAAAGCAACGCCGCAGGACTCTGTTCACCTTCAGAAAGAGAAGGGAAAACCAAATGTCTCTGACGAGGTCAATTCTCAAGTCGCTGGATCAAAAGCCAAGCCCAAGAGAAACGCGTTGTATAAGAAAGACTTATTTTACCAGTGCCAGCTGTGTACTTACTCAGCGTTTTCACGCAAAAACCTTCAGGCTCACTACAAAAGTTCTCATAAACTGGATGCTCTAAATACCTACAAGCTGTTGGAGAGATACAACAAACGGAAGAACAACTTCCTCCTGAAATATTTTACATTAAAGACACGGTTCCATATGAAGTGTAAGGAGTGTCCAGACTTGGCATTCGACTCGTCTCAGTCTCTGATTGATCATTACAATAGTTTTCATCACCTATCTGCCAAGACTGACTTTACAGTGTTATCTTTGGGAGCAAGAAAGGGAAGCACAGGGCTCTACCGCTGCAAGTTCTGTAAAATGCGGTTACATGGAATTAGAAACCTCTGCAGACATCTGGATCGCCACCGAGACCAGATGAAGGCCAAGCCCTCAAATAAAAGCATTGCTCTAGAAGGTTCAACGGCAGCTTCCACATCTCCTGAGGTCAGTAAGCCAGCAGTGCTCTTGATCGTTTTGCACCACCTGCAGATTTAAATGTGGTTTGATTTTCATGGTTTTATCTCGCAGGCCTCTCAACAAAATGAACAACCGACTGTCAAAGAAGACAGCCAACAAATGGACACTGCTCTTCCTTCCAGCCCTCAACCGTCACCTTCAAAACCCGACACTGATCTCGAAGCTAAAACACAAGAAGACAGATACGCCTGCAAACTTTGCCAGAAGACTTTCATGTCGTTGAAAGGTCTGCGATCACACGAGCAAAGCCATGCCGCCATGGGAGCTATCAAGAAGCTGGACAACATGGCGAACGCAGAGTTTCAACTCAAGTAAGAACAACTCTCTCAGTTCATATGCAATTTCACTGAAGTAATGGTATGAACATAAATGATGCATTTTCTTAGAAATTTACCATTTTGTTTTTTTTTGTGTGTGTGTGTTTTTTTTACTTTCACCAGCATGAAAAAATACCTCTTCCACAAACCGGGGACCGTTAAGCGTTTCCGGTGTCTCTGCTGTCGTTATCGGACGAGTTTCCTGGGTCTTTGGCAAAGTCACTTTCTGAAAAATCATCAAAGTAAGAGAGCTGTTGGTTCAAATATTCCCACCATCAGTTGCATTTGCTTCTGTAAACAATTTGTTGAACTTCAGCTGAACTGGCATTTCTCATCGCCAGTTTTTTGACACACAGTCTTTAAAAGACATACAGCAGCTTAATAAAATGAAACATTTTAGGTTTTTGCGGGTTTAAACAAAAATACCTACAGTTGATGCAGTAAATGGGATCTATGGGGACTTCATGGTTACTATTGTTTTTCCCTTGGTATTAGAAGTAAGATTATGTTTTAAGAAATACATCTTCCAGTTCCAGATCTTTTCTCATCTAAATTCCTAAAGATTGTTCCATATAACCAGAGATTAATTTAAAAAGAAATGCATTTCCTCTCCTCACAGTTGCGTTTTCCTACCATTACATTATTCATTTGCTGTTATATATTGCCATAATATCAATAGCAGTATGTGTCAACTTCACATTCATGTAATTCTGGTAACGGCTAAAAAAAAAACATGTTTTCAATACCTGCAATCCAGTTTGAAAAGAACTGATTCTGAATCAATTCTTTACATTTGAAGTGATAACTGGCCATAATTGGGATTAAATATTGTCATCTCAACCATTTAATATTTTGTACCGCTGACATTTCATGCATCTGAGTCCAATCATATAATTTTTCTATGTTCTGCTCATAATTAGGGCTGATACAATTAATCAAATTTATTGTGTAAAATCAATTATTGAAATAATTGTCAACTAATTTAGTAATCAATAAATTCTTAACTTGAGTATAGAGACTGTAAAATATACCTTTAGGTGACAGATCAACCAACCCTTGAGCAGCAATTATACCAAAATTGAAAAAGAATAAATAAACATTTTGCATTTAAGATAAAAAACCTTTTTCGTCTGTCAATCTGCTCTTTGCAGAACTCCTGAAGTGAAATCGTTTTAGTTTAACCTGCTTTAATTTTGTAAAAAAGTCTTTTTCAAGGAACCTTTTGTTAACTGATTATTAATTAATTAATCGAAAAGATAATCGACAGATTAATCTATTTGCAAAATAATCGTTAGTTGCAGCCCTAACCCTAATCTACTGTACGGAAAAACATTTATATAACATCCAGTATAGAGAATACAGTAGAAATGTCCTTCATTGACCCACAGTAGAAAAACTCAGGTTTGTTTGCAAAGAAAAAAAGGTAATAAAAGCGTCAAGACAATTAAAAAAATATCTTAAGCTCAAAAATGTGAAATTATACTGTATAGCAAAGACCAAAAAACACTAGTAAAGAAATTAGTATAGACACATATCACAGCATACATGTAGGAAAACACTTAAAGAGCAGGAAAAACCTGGCAGGTGCATTGATGCACAAAACAACTTACCGTAGTAAACTGATAATAAAATAGAATCTATCGGCAGATAGTCAGTTTCAGTCAGTTTTCAAAAGTCTGTTGGTCCAAACGGGTATCGGCGCCGCTGCTGGAGGGAGGGGAGTATAACAGAAAGTTTGGGAAGTTAAGTATAGCAAAAGATTTTAGTATTTATTTCTTACATTTATGGTCAAATTTCAAGAAACATTCAAACTGTTGTAGAAATAAAGCTTACCTTCCATAAAATCAAGATAGGAAGGGACTAAACGGCTGTGCATGTGTTGAGCCATTAGAAGAAGATTTTTCTCTCTTTAACTGTCGAGTAATGGAAATATTTGTTGCCCTTTTTTCAATAAAACAGTCTTGAAATTGAAAAAGGGAAATTTCTTTCCCTTTCGGAATTAATACATTTTATCTTTAATTTGAAATTAATCAGCGATTTGTTTTTCTGCTGATATTTGGTAAAGATAAACATGAGTTGCTAAATTAAATGTATAATTTTAAAGTCAGCTGCTGAGCTTTTGTTGGGCAAATATTAACAGATTATAGAGTAATATTTTGTTTTCAACCGACTATGTGTTGCTCTTCCTGATCAGATTTCTCTAAATAGCAGAAAGTGATTGAAGAATTTTTAGGATAGATTTAATGTTTGGCTGCAACGATCTTAAAGACACATAATTGAGATATTGTTCAATAGAAGCTGTGTTGCACGTTGTGCTCTCTAGTGTTTCTTTCCATCATAATGATGAGCTATAGTGTTGCTCTTATGGATATTTGTTGCTAATCTAATGGGCTGAAACTATTCCCAGCAGACGAAGTGTAAATGGAAGCTACTTTAAACCAAAAACTGTACCAGGAACTGCTCCTGTGATACTGCTGCTGATGACCATGCAGTTGGCTCATATACTGCAGCTCAATTGTAATATCCAACCTTTCCATTTTCCATTTCCTGTGGCGACTTTCTCAGACATTATTGAGAAAGAAATCATGAAGAGCAACGATAAAGAGGAGAAGAGCTCTGAAAGTCCAGGCAAGGAGGTTCTAGGTTCATCTGAGAAAATCAACAGCTTCCCGGAAGTCAATGAAGAACCAGAGGATGTTGAAGGTAGGTTGTTCACCTCATCTTTAAACATAACACGCTGTATTTAGGGGGAATGTGATGTGCTAAGCGAAATGCCGTAATCTGACAGAATCCACAGAAATGTACTCGGAGCCCCCAGACGTGCAGCGGCAGTTGACCCACTACAGCTTGATGGCGCATAATGTGGACAGAGTCAACATGAATTTGCATGAAGTCGGTTTGTCCGACAGTCTTCTTCAGTGCGAGATGTGCAACTTCAACACTGCTCACCTTTCAAGCATCCGGCGCCATTACTCCAACCGGCACGGAAAGAAAATCCTCAGGTGCAAAGACTGCGACTTCTTCACTGGTATGAGGTAAGGTGCCACAATATAAGGCGTCTCCATTGGTTATATGTAGGCCTGGACAAAAAAAAAATGTATTCACTGATTTAATTTGAATGTTTTGTTGAGGGCGATGTAAAGAAAAAACAAGAAATAGATTTTATTTTTTGTATAATGCCGCTCCCCAGATGCGTTGTAGCTGTAGTATTACTCGCTTGGTGCAGATCGGCGGGCGACATCATGGCTACCGGTGAGAGAAAGTTAGTTCTGAAAAAATGAATAAAATCATCCGTTGCTTAGAACTGGTTTGGGTTTACTGTGACAGATGTGGTTGAAGAAACCCCATGCTGCAACATTTGCCCAAAGGCAGTTGCAGATAAAGGTGGTAGCACCACAAACCTTTTTCAGCATCTTAAACTGAGGCATCACGCGCAATATGAAAAATGCCATTCTCTGCGGGACGGACAACCCTGAACAAAGCAACAAACCTCAACTGGAAGCCTAGGCTGCAGGGTGATGAAAACAAACATACCAAACATCAACATGACATGTTTGTGGAAGCTAGGGTATATGGCAATACGGTTAGCATTAGCTATAAGGATGGGACTTTTCTGATGGTAAAAAAACAGACTTTATGTGGCAATTTTCTCATCATGGAATGTTTTTATTACCAATATGCTGGATTACTTTTTATCTGTAGACCCTTATGGACATACGAAATATAAAGATCTAAGAAGATATAAGATTGTATTTATAATACAGCCTCAGGATCGCTTCAAAGGTAGGAAGTCAGAGCTTTGTTTTAGAAGTTCTGATTTAATACGCCGTTATATCTTTGTTCATTGTGCCCACTGTGTCCATAAAATGAACTCGGTGGTTGAATTGTGGAGAATCTAAGTTTTCTAAGTATATATATATTATATCTCTATATTGGTTGAAAGTTTAACCGGTGTTATTTATCAAGCGTACAGCTGTTTTGAAAGAAAATATGCACATCAGAGCATCAGCGATATGGTGGATGTTAAGAAGTTTTAATAAGAAGGGGGGAAAATCTTGAGATTTTATTTTTAGGCTATATCGTCCAGCCCTAGTTATATGAAATATCTTGACTCTGATCAAGCTTGTTAGAAATATTATCGTATCTGTAACATTTCACTTCTGTAAATTACATTTAAAAATTTTCATGTGCCTCATTTTAAAAGAAAAACCATGGAAATGCACTTGGAAACGGGCCATTCCACCTGCCAGTCCAAACCGACTCATCTGAAGGACCTCCGCTGCCCGCTCTGCCTGTACCAGACCAAAAACAAGAACAATATGATCGATCACATCGTCCTGCATCGAGGTGGGTCAAGCTCTCTGCACATTCAGTGTTCCGCCCTCTGACGCACCGTGTTCAGCCCCTGGCTTAATTGTTTTTATTTTATTTTATTATGTCAGAGGAGCGTGTCGTGCCCATAGAGGTGCGACGCCCAAAACTATCCCGCTACCTACAAGGCCTCATCTTCCGCTGTCACAAGTGCACTTTCACCAGCGGCAGTGCTGAAAGCCTGCGCTTACACATGACGAGGCACAATGACGTCAAACCTTACAAGTGTCGACTCTGCTACTTCGACTGCCCTCGGCTCGCAGACTTGGAGGCACACCTGAGCGATAAGCATCAGGTGAGTAATTGCTTCTAAAGACTGGGCATCACTGACATTCCTGTGGGTGTAAGCAAGCTTTTCACTTTGGAAGAATAAGCTACTGTTGGACAGCTTTTAGTCCAGTCACTGAAGCTCAGGTCAGTTTGAATAAAACCGGTTTTAACCACAACAAATAAAAACATACAGCCTTTTAAGGAATCTTTGTCCAAGTGCGATTAGAATAGATTTATTATAAAAGCTCTGAAAGAGTTCAGTAGTTGTGACTTTATTTCCCATATATATGTTTCACATGCTCTCTGCTCCTGAAACAACTCCTCTCCTAATAATCAGACATTTTCTTCTCTACTGAAATAAAATTACCTAAAAGTTCCATCAAAAAATCCAGAACTTTCGCATTTGTACTTAAAAAAATAGATTAAAAAAATAAGGAAAAATTCTGTTTTTTTGTCTGTAAATATTTAAGTAATGCCTTGAAAACCAGTCTGTTTGTAAATGTTGCATTTATCCAGATTCACTGCTTCTGTTCCTTTAAATGTATTACTGCTGGATCTCTTCTTGCTTTCTGTTCTGATAAAGTAAACTGAAATCATTCATTCTGTACTTCCCAACTGTGGTTTTCTGTTTCTTTCCTCTGAGATTTTCCTCTTTTTCTTACAAACCTGTTAGACACTTTGCTTCTTGTGTTCGCTGCTTCTTAGCCAGTTTCAAAATAATTGGTGAGAGCAGTAGTGTTAATTTGAAACACTATAACTGGAGCTCACTGGAAGTACTAATGTGCATTATGAGGATATGAGCACATCATTAAGATTAACATGAGGGAGAATCAATAGATAAGATCATCTCCCCAGATAAAAGAAAATCATCCACCATACCTTTAATTTCAGTTTGAATTGTTCCTTCAACTCTGGAAAAGTAGGCTGTGTCCGACTATGCGCCCTAACCCCTCTGTCACTTTTTACAGCTGGGACTATATAGTTGACTTTAAACTTGAACTCAGTTAATTGACCGTACAGACAGATGATCACTACTTTTTGCTCTCTGTTTGCTCCTCGCACGATGCCTGCACCATCTTTGTTCTCTCTCACCCTGTAAACCAATCACATGATGCTCTGCGATGAGTGGGCTTGCAAAGCACTCTGGGATATATCTGCACGTCTAGTGAGCATCATCATAAAGTACTTTTCACTGTGCATTGTGAGATATTTTGTGTCCACTTCTTTTTTATCCACTAGACGTTCAGACATTCCTATAAAATGGTGTAACCAGGATTCATATTTGAACACAGCCTTAGTCTAAATTTCTTTGAAGCACAAAATTTGCATTCATTGAGGAAAATTATCTTATTCTAGTATTTTCTAAATGTGGGTAAGTCCAGAAAAAGAGAACAGAATGGGGGGGAAAAATACACACCCTACCTGATTTCCAGGCTTAGTCCGTAGGTTACCATCCATACCTTTCTCCATCCTTCCATCCACTGGTCTGTCCATCTTTTCGTCAATTCTTCCAATCATTTTATTCTCTCGTTTGTCTCTCTGAGGCATCTTTCCAATTTGATCTATCCTTATGATTATGTACATATCCGTTCGTCTATCCATGCTCTGTTTTTCTGTCCATGCTGGAGATAAGTCATTTTTTTTTCTTTTTTTTTGCAGGTTTTGAGAAACCATGAGCTTGTGGGACAAGTGAGCCTGGATCAGCTGGAGGCAAAGATGGGCATTGGTCCAGAGGATGATGAGGACTACAAGTGTGACAATGGAGAGCTGGAAACTGAAGAAATTAATGCTGACCAGGATTCTTTACAAACTGACAACGTCTCAGAATGTTCCTCCACAAAGATACTTCGACTAAAAGATGTACAAGAGACTCAAGAGCTGCATGAGGGGGAAAGAGTACCTGCAAACAGTTTTGTATTAGACTCTACGCAGGACGTTACTCAGCAAATCACCACTGTGGTGAAGAGACATGAGCAGGATTTACAAACACAAGGACAAGATGTACCTTTGCATCACTCTGTAAAAGAACACTATGAAAGAAACACTGATTCAAATGCTGAGGAACACAATAATGCAGAAATCAAACATGGCAGTGACGGTTTAGCAGAGAAAGAACAGACTTGTACAAACCAAACCACTCTGGCAGAGAGTCAGAAAGAAGCGGCTGCAGAGGGGAGTTCAAAGTCTCTCAGCATGGGAGCTATCCAGGCCGAAGGGGAGCATTTTACAGCAAAGAGCATTGAGGCAATTGTACGGGACGACCTGGTGAGAAATGTCCTGGTACTGGGTGAAGATGGGAGCAAGTGCAAATCACACGGGAAGCCAAATCCAGAGGAGAGCTTCAAAGCTGGCCCAGAAACTGTGGCTAATTGTGCTAATTGTGTTGATAATGAGAAAAACGATAAGCTATTGTCAATTAAAGATGGCAGCATCTCTTTGGCTCCAAACCTAAAACATCAAGGCAACAATGACGCTAATCCAACTGCACCACAGACCAATTCTGGACAGGAAAACAAATCAAAGCTTCGAGAGGGTTTCAGATTTGAGCCACATTTGCTGACACTTCCACCCAACTGTAAGCGACTTAGGTTGGGGCATAGGGAGAGCTGGACCAGATTGTTAGAAAGCCGTAAACAGGAAGAAAAACGGAGTCCAAAACTAACAAAGGATGAAACTGAACCAAATGGAGAAGAAAGCATATTTAAGAAATGTGGAGGAGGATCAGCCCATCTGGAGCAGTTTGAGGAGGAAGAGGAGCTGACCATCTGGGCTGAAGCTGGAAAGAAGGCGTCGGGTCAACAGGGGAGGCTTGAGGGAGGGAGGGGCAGGTTCTGGATACTCCACAAGCCCATGATGGTAAGATTATTACTACAATCATCCTAGCAACACATGCAAATCTTTGTTTCTCAGATTAGTGGAAAATGTGGTGAACTAATTTATGTTGCATCAATGCTACAACCAGGGATATCACACCTGTGCTAGAGTGGTTTCTAAGAATCTGGGGAAGGATTTACTGAGGGGTCTCAGTCCAATGGAGACGAGACGCCATTGGGATTGTCAATAGAGCCAGATCGCTCAAACACAAAAGACATTTTAGTAATAACTGATCATTTTACCAAATATGCATTGGCTATACCGACTCCAAACCAGCGGGCACAGACTGTAGCGAAGTGCCTCTGGGAAAACTTTATTGTCCATTATGGTTTTCCTGAGAAGCTTCTTAGTGATCAGGGTGCTGATTTCGAGTCAAAAACCATAAAGGAACTCTGTGAACTTATTGGCATCAGGAAAGTGCGAACTACCCCTTACCATCCTAGGGGAAATCCGGTTGAAAGGTTCAACCGCACTCTACTTCAAATGCTTGGAACACTTGATAAGTCAGATAAACTCCGCTGGAAAGACTTTGTCAAACCTCTGGTACATGCTTATAATTGTACAAAGAGTGATGTGACTGGATTCTCCCCGTACGAATTAATGTTCGGGAGACAGCCCAGATTACCCATTGACTTGATTTTCAGATTGCCCACCAATGCTACCAAACAGACTCATTCCCAGTATGTTGGTAATTTAAAATCTCGGTTGGAAGAAAGTTACCGTATTGCCACTACTAATGCAGGAAAGAATGCAAGTCGCAATAAAGCCCGATTTGACAGGCGGGTGATTGAATCAACCTTGCAGACAGGAGACAGAGTTCTCGTACGAAATGTGAAGTTGCGTGGAAAACACAAATTGGCAGACAAGTGGGAGGAGGACGTCTATATTGTCCTCAAGCAAGCTGGAGAAATGCCAGTTTACACAGTTAAACCGGAAAATAAAGATGGACCAGTACGGACTCTGCACAGAGACCTGCTTTTGCCATGTGGGTTCCTGTCAGCAGCTGCAGAACCTGAAATAGTCAAACCTTGTCCAAACAGGAGACCCAGAACGAGACAATGTCCAGTCATCGAGAGTGAGGAGCAGAGCATTTCAGATTGGGATGATATACCTGATTGGACATTCGTCCCTCGTATTACATCTAAACCTAATGATTATATCATAGTGCCTGAAACTCACAAGTCGAGTGAGCCTCCTTGCGCAGTCCGGCACTCAGCAGGAACAGAGGAATCTGCAGTTTCCTTCACACCGGATAATCCAGCAACTCCCTCCCTTGTAGGTGATAGAAG
This sequence comes from Cyprinodon brontotheroides, assembly GCA_018398635.1. Lineage (NCBI taxonomy): Eukaryota > Metazoa > Chordata > Actinopteri > Cyprinodontiformes > Cyprinodontidae > Cyprinodon > Cyprinodon brontotheroides. Next base: position 10,676,028 of record JAGKQL010000023.1, read on the forward strand.
TACTGGAGACATTCAGGGTGTATCAAGTGTCAACTTACCTGAAAATGTTGACTTACCTAAACATGACAACCTATCTGAAGTGAACATTTCACCTGAACTGAACTCAGTGAACAGATCCCCTCAGTGTTTGGATTTGCAGCAATCTGAGGACATTCCTCCAGATAATGAGACAAGCTCAGATGCAGCATGTGATGATGGGTTTTGTAAAGCAAATGAACCTGTTACTGCCCAGCCTGAACCCTTAAAGTTTCAGACTGATGGACTTCAAGAGGCTGAAACATCTCTTCGTCGCTCTCAAAGAGTACACACAAAGCCTAAAAGATTAGATTATGTAAAACTAGGAAATCCTCTGATAATGGTAGTGAATTCTCTTTTCCAGGGTCTAAGTGAGGCATTGACTAGTTCCATGAACGGTTTTGAGAATGTGTCCCATGATTTTGTCAGGCATGCCTAAGCTGTGTTAGTCAGTATCGCATTGTGAATGCCCAGGGACGGGCATACCCTTCAGAGGGGAGGGTGTAACATACATAAAATGGCGATGTCTCTTTAAGAGTCAGAGGACCACTGCCGCGCGGGTCCTGTCTTGCTTCCCCGCGTCTGCAGTACCAGTTCTGGCATGAGGAGGAGACTGCTGAGCTGTGCAGTGTGATAGTCTGACAGTTATAGTTCGGATACAAACTTAAAACAAACAGTTTGCAGTTAAAATTACCGTTTATCATCCACAGTTCAAGCTGGAAATAGTTGAGGTGAGTTAAAAACTAAAGTTTTCTGCCGAGCATTAAAGCTACCTTGCTAGCCTTGTTAGCTCTTAGCTATTAGTTGCTGGAGGTTCATTTTGTTCTCCATTCAGTTGAAGTGCCCCACCTGTCTGGACTGAGAGCCATCATATTGTTGTCCCAAACAGGTTGCAGTGAGATCGGTAAGCATATTTTGTGCATTTCCTTTAGGTTTTTGTTCTGTTTATCACATTGCTGTTAAATAATAGCATTTAGTTGGATGTAGTTAATAATTAAAATGTAAACTTTTACTGAGTTGGTTAAAATGTAATGTTTTATTATTGTGTTGAAAAATATTTTACAATTATAAGAATAAGTGAATTGATAATGTGGTGAAATACTAAGGGAAGTGGTTATTTCAAATTTGAGTAACTTAACACATTGATGTTGGATATGATGTCTAGAGAAGCATGATTCAAGGATTAAAGCTAGAACAGCTTAATAAAAATTCTGTTATTCTGCTGGTCCTGTCTGTTGACAGGTCAGGTTTTTTTCTTTATGCTGGATTATTCCTGAGGTGGATTCCTCCGGTGATTGATGGCGAGCCTTCCCACCTGGACTTAGAGAAAGAACTGGACTCATTCTTTTCCATTTGGAGTCCTGCTGCACCCTGCGGTGTGGTAGGCCTGTTTCACTCACATCTTCACGCACAGTTGGTTATGCACGGGACCATTGACTGACATTTTTTCACTTTTATTGTTTCATTCTGGGATTTAAGACCTTATTTTTTTTACAAGATTTATTTCGGACATTAGAACAGACCACTGTGGTGGACATTCTCCTCAGGTGAATGATGATGAGTCAGACCTGAATTGGAACTGAATTTAATCTGAATTGTTTATTACAAATTTGAATTCATATTAAGAGGGTGCACCCAAGATATTTAGAACTGAGAATTAGAACTTGGCCAAGTATTGCTATTATTTTATTTCATTGTTGATTTTATTGTGTGTATTTTATTTTCATGATTTTGTGTTTCATACAACTGTTTTGTACAATGTTACATTTCATATCACTAAAGCCAGTTGTTCTTTAAATCCATCCAACCGCTTTTGTGTGTCATTTAAACACCCCACTATGCTCCCATAGCCGAACCTATTGGCCCATTTATCTAAAATACTTAATACCCTTCTTTACTGTGTTACAATAACATTCAGAAAAAAAGACATTTTAAAGTTTATTTAATATCAGTCTGGCTTTTTTTACCATAGTATCTAAAGTTGAAGATAAAAGCTCTAAAATGCCTAAATGCTGGCATATATATGACTTTTGAGATTACTTCTCAGACATTTACATTGTGATTGTCAGGATCCCAGTTTTTGTGTTCGTCTTTTTGTCTTGTGTTTTGTGTTTCTCCCTTCCACCACCAGTAGGCGCTGGCTCAGGTTCGCCTCCTCACACACCTGCAATCTGTTGCCTCATCACCGGACTGCTCTTAAGCTGCTGGTTGGCCACTACTTCGACGCCAGAGTGTTTTGCCAGTTTGGGGTACTCTAGCCAAGCCTTGTTTATGCTGAGTCTAATCTGAGTTTTGCATTCTGAGTTTTTGTCCTCTAGCCAAGCTGAGATCACATTGAGTTTTACTGAGCTTGTTTCTTGTTTCTCCCTGAGTCTCAACTTTGTTTGTTTTTTGCCTTTCGGCAGGAAGCCTTCCTGCAAAATGGACCTCTTGGACAGCCTTCTCCCTTTTCAAGGAGCGCTTACACTGAGCGACCGGATTCCAAACAGGAGGTTTTGGATCCAGCCACCTTTGAGAACGCTGAGATCACTCTCTCAGAGTAAAGGAAGTCATCTTCACCACACGACCAGTTCAAGTACCACAGGAAATCTGAGTTGCAACCAGCGGCTGCATCATTCCACTCCCGTCCGAGTTCTGGGTAAACCCTGTTCCAGCCTCCACCGAATCAAACAAACTCTGGAAGACCAACACACAGACTGGAGTCTACGTGTCTCTTCTTCTCTGAAAACGTGAGTGGCAACAAATCCTCTCCTTCAAGATTAACAACTCCAATTCCCCACTGAGCCTGAATCTAACAGTCTGTCTTCCCCTCGTCTTCCCGTTTCCGGCCGAGCAGAGTTTGGAGGAACTCTGCACAGAACTCAAAATACTCTTCAATAAAATTCATTGAAACTTTTACTCTGTGTCTCTCTGTTTGGCTTCACTGCATGTGGGTCCGAGCTTTAGATAAAATCATGACAGTGATGCCCCCAAATGGCAGAAGTTTCCATCTTAGCAAAAGTGTTGAGACCTATAACACCTCTTGCATCACTTCATCACCGCTGGCAGCCATCAGAAAATCATGTTACATTTCTTTGAAGTTTTAGACACCAAAATATTTCAGAGAACATGGAGCATTAGTCAAGTAGACATAGGCTAATTCTTTATTCAAATTAAGTTCCTTTTTTAAGGGATTGTGAGTGCAGCTCAATAATCAGGATGACAAGTATTTTCAGTTTTTTATTCTTTACCTCAACCTTTTTGCCTTTCTTTTGTCCTAGCTTTCTCTTATAAAATGTGCATATTCTATCATTTTTCTTCAATAATTTCCTCCCCAACCCTCCTTTGTTTGTCTCCTTTTCTCTCTGTGGTCTTTATCCAGTTGAGTGGCCCTTATTTGGATCATTTTATATCCCGCTTTTTCTTCTTCATCTGCTTCTCTGTTTCCACTTCTATCATCTCCTTACCTCCCTCAAGTCCCCTTTCTGCTCTTACCCCACTCCTGACAGCTATACAGGCTGTCCAATAAAACAGGGATAAAAACCCAATCCTTGCCTGGGCTCAATTTCCTCGACACACTCACACACTCTCACATACAATCAGTGGTAACATAAATCAAACATAAAAAGCCAATCCCTGTCTGGAGTCAATTTCCATAAGGATACAATACGGGTTGTGCCCAGGAAGTAATGAGATTGGATATATGTAATGTTTAATGTAAAATGCGTTTGCAAGTGTGTTTTGTTTACTTGAATTGCAAAATAAGGACTTTGGATTATTTTCCAGGTGAATAATTTCCTTTAGAGTGTATGTGTGTGTTTATTTACACCCAGGTGGTGTAGAAACAGTGTGAATACTGGTGGCTAATGATCCCTGTTTACATCACATATCACACCATGGGCTTTGTCACATTATCCCCACGGTACAACTGTGTAAAAAAAAAAAAAAAAAACTCACCGACACACAATCCACTGTCTCCCACCCACCTACTCACATTCATGCAGAGTTTCTAATTCACACACACACACCTGGGCACATATTTTCATTCACAGTCATCCATCTTAAGTAATCAGGCATAGACACATACTTACTCTTTGTTCATGCATTTTCTCAGTTTTATATTCCTAAACACAAACTCAAATATGTGCCTAGGCAGCGAAACTGTCAGAGGAAGATCGGGACACATGTATAAACGCAAATACTCACACATTGAGGTTACCTCTCCTAATGAGGCAGGTGTCTTTGCAGAGCTGTCACAAACCACACGGTTTGATCAGTTTATGACTCCAGAGTCACGACTGTGCTGTTTGTGTGTGCGTATACCTCAGACAATATTTCTGTGGCAGCATAGCTAAATATGCATGCAAAAGAAATCTTTGCTTTTTCCAGTCGTATAGCTATGTGGGGTTAGTATTTGTCTACATATAATTGAAATGCAGCAAAGGCGTCCCTAATGTACAAAATAAAGTATTTGTTTTGTGACAGAAATAGGAAAATCTCTTACCCACATTACAACTACTGGAGAGATTTTCTGATGGTAAATATTTAATTCAAATCGGAGTGAATTCATATAACTTGATGTTCTGCATAAATATACAGTGGGGAGAATTTTTTCACGCAATTACTCATATGTTACAAGGATGTTCAAACAAACTAGCCAAGAATTTGACAGCAAACCTGTTTGTGTGTCTGGATGTAAAACCTTACGGTAAAATTGGCAGGTTTTACCTTACTAGTAAGATCATAGTAACAACAGTTTAAAAGATTATTTGAAAAACATTTTAAATCTAAGAGAAGACAGCTGAGTCACCTGAGGACAGATGGACAGGATATATGTTGCTGCAGAAGATAAGCTTTATTAGATTAATTACCTGAGAAAGATAGGTAAGCCAAGATTTAGATTTAAGAAGTAAAGATGAAGAATTAAGGAGGTCAATGTAGGTTGAATATGGTAAAATTACAGATGAGTCATGCAGGAGGCAGAGTTAAAGAATTGATTTAAAAATGAGTGAAAAGGAGTGATGGTTGAGGGAAAAAAATTAGCATGGAACAAAGGAGGAAGTATGTGTTGAGGGATAGATGAGGGATTCCCTGAAGGTAGAAGAATTATATTTTGAGGAAGGAAGGAGACACAATTGAGTGAAGGAGTTAGACCTAAAAAAAAAAAGAAAAAGTAAAGGTAGACCTAAAAAAAAACAGAAAAAGTAAAGGTTTGCAGAGGAAGGAATGATAGTTAACGACTTAAATATGTAAGAATAAAACAGCTAGTAAAGCTTGTGGTGGGGTAGAATAATATTTAACTTATGAGCTGTGAGTAATTAGGCTGCTAGCTAGTTATTATTACTACTGCTTGTATGACTTGGTTGCTATTTGAAACGAAGTTAACACATGAATATCCAAGAAAAACTCTTCTAAGCATTTAAAAATTATCTATAAAAAAATAAAATAATCATGTGTCAAGAAAAAGACAAGATCATCCAAAGAAGTCTTTGACATATTTGTAGTAATTATGCAGCATAAAGACATCACAACACTTGAAAATGCTGAAATCAGGTGAGAAAATGACACTCAAATGGTTGGAATAGAGAAGAAATCCCCATAATTAAACATGGTAGATGAGTAATTTTAACAAGGAGAATGGACAGCAGTCTTTTGGAAATCTTAAACATTTTAATACTTTAAAACTTTTCCACCAAAAGGGGGAACAAACTATTAATTAGATGTTCATGCTTATGAACATCTTGCTCAATGTATAGAAAACCTCATCCTCATTAGGATGGAGAAAAAAAGATGACATAAATAAACTTAGGTGTTTTCAGAGAATGTTTAGATAAAGCATAGATTGATTCTTATTCCTTAATAACACAAAAACAAAGATACAAAAAGATCCCACTGGGAATCAATACGTCATAATTTACCATGCTAATCTGGCTTTATGTCATGAAGGTGAGTGACGCTGGATGCAAGAGTTTGCTCTAAAACCAAAGGGCTGTGGGTTCAACCCCCCGGCTCCAGCTTTCAGTGTCGTTGTTTCCTTGGGCAAGACACCTCACCCGAATGTCCTACTGATGGTGGTAGGAGAGACTGCTGGCGCCAGTGTACAGCAGCCTCTCTTCTGTCAGTGAACCCCAGGGCAGCTGTCACAACAATGTAGCTCACCACCATCAGTGTGTGCATGAATGGGTGAATGACTGAAAAAAGTGTTAAGCACTTTGATCATTAGACATCATTAGACCTTGTGCCAGACTTTTAAATGTCATGCAATTTTATCCACACAACATAAAGACTAAAGGGAAATATAGTTAAACAAATGAATTTTCCCATCTCAATAACAAACACAGATTCATACACACATCATATCTGAGAGGACAGCGTGACCTGTGTCTAAGTCTAAGTGCAACACACCACTTTCCTGTAATAAGTGGTGCAACATCTAATCCTATTTCCATTAGGTGTATGTGCCGGAAGGGTGTTTGTTCAGTTTCTCTTTGGATTAGAGGGTTGTGTGAATGTGTGCAGGGAATATAAGCATGTGTGTCAAGGTGTGTGTGAAGTATGAGATAGTGTCCATGTAAGTGTGGATGCTTTGCTTCAGGGTAAGTTGGCAATAGAAATGCTGTATGTAAGTGTGTGTATGTGCACACAAGAGAATGTGTCCACTCCTTCATTCTCTCTGCACTGTGGAATGCTGAATCAGCTCAACCCTGATAGATCTGCTCTGCTCTGGCTACTTCAGTTGGGTAATAACAGCACAAATACTCTTGCATGCTGAGTCACACGTATGGACACACATAGACACATTTTTCAAAGATAGTCTAACAGAAACTGCAAATTACTCTCGGAAAACAGATTAAAAAAACTGTTGAAACCCAACAACCAATTTCTGTTGGGAGCTGGAGAAGTACCACCTTCCTCCAGCAGAGTCCGCCGTGGATCCTCCTGAGCCGAGCCTCCTGCACAGCTGAGGCTCATTCCATCATCAGAGGATCCACAGTATTTAAGCTGTCTTCAGACCTTGCCTCGACGCCGCAGTGTTTAATCCAGTTGGTTAGCACCTAAGCCTAGTATCTCTGAGAACCTTCTTTGACTTTTGAATCCAGACGGGATTCTAACCTTTGTCTCTGTTTTCCAGGAAACCTGTTTTTCTCCTGTGAAGCTCTGGAAGAGCTTAACCTGCGAACCTGCCCTCTGAGCCAAACCTGAAGCCTTTCTCTGGATTCCCATGCAGCTCTGGACCAAGAGCTGGAAACTCAAGCCAAGGTCAGCCCTCTCAAGAAGTTAGACGCTGAAGCAGTTAGCGGACTCTGCTGAACAAACTATCTCCGGACCCAACAGTTTCCCTCTCAAGGCTTTAACCAAGAACCCACAAGGTACAAATCAGGAACTGTCTGAATCAAACTCCTCTGAGCAAACGCTAACTGAACTGTCTCCCACGCAGACTCCAGTGAACCAGTTCCCCAGGCCTGAACCTGAACCAGTGATTTATACAGTGCTTGCGACAATAAACATTGTTAAACCTTTTACTTCTGTTTCCGTCTCCGTTGTGTTCTGCATTACTGGGTCTCACTAGAGAACCCATCATGACAATTTCTAACTATTTGCACATGAAGACAATAGCTACGTTTACATGTGAAAAATTTGTCCAATCTATTTCTTGGTTGATCTGAAGTTCCAAATCTCAGTTTACATGGACTGCAAATAAAATGATCCAATCATGACTTGTGTATACATGTACCAAGTTTCGATCAAATTAGATAATTTGAGCATGCACACCACTGTCTATTGTTTCCAGAAACACTTTAGTAGTAAAAGAAGAAGCTGCTTGTTTTGTAAACAAACCATTACTTGTCTCAACTTAAGCTACTCTTTGTGCCTGCCCTGAACATTACTTTTTCTTTGGTTCTTCAGTTCTGTCTGTTGTGGTTTTTTTTTTCCCACTATGGACATTCATTGGATGATTCTTTTGTTTTTGGTGGTCATTTTAGTTAACTGAAGGGCTCAGCAGTACCTTAAGTTAACACTCCTTAGCTACAGAGTTAGAGGACAGGATGGCATTTTCATCCGCACATTACATTTAGAGCCACCCCCTCCACCAGGGACCAGGAGCCAGTGAATGAAGTTTACTAAAGAGAAAAATGTCACAGTAAAGTTGCGAACATTCACAGTAGAGATGATTTTACTCCAAAGATCCAAAGGTGTGTGAATAGGGATACCAATCGGAATGGCGATCAGGAAAAAAAAACACCTCTAAAATGTAATCAAATTTCTTTTCGATCGGACAAAATCAGATTAGAATCTTCAGTGCGACATGTTTATATGACACATTTTTTATTTGATCAGGCCTTGAATACGATTATTTGTGTCCATTTTAATGTAGCTAGTGTTACTCATTGAAATGGCAACCACCTAAATATAACTAATCTCACCCTCCAGCCTGACCAGTCTGACCCCCAATGTGAATAGAATGCGCAGCCAGACAGTGTAAATGTCATACGGCAATGCACATTGTACAGAAGTCATAACATGTCAGCATGTCTGTGTTATTATAAGTTTCCGAACAATGAGAGCTGTCATTATTATGATCACCTAATAACAAAACAAAGAAAGGGGGATAAAAGAGAATAGAACTACACTATATTGCCAAAAGTATTTGCTCACCCATCCAAATTATTGGAATCAGGTGTTCCAATCACTTCCATGGCCACAGGTGTATAAAATTCAAGCACCTAGGCATGCAGACTGTTTTTACAAACATTTGTGAAAGAAATGGGTCGACTCTCAGGAGCTCAGTGAATTCCAGAAAGGGAACTGTGATAGGATGCCACCTGTGCAACAAATCCAGCTCGGAAATTTCTGCCATCTAAATATTCCACTGTCAACTGTCAGCTGTATTATAAGAAAATGGAAGTGTTTGGGAACGACAACAAGCACCAGCCAATGAAGTGGTAGGCCACGTAAACTGACGGAGCGGGGTCAGCGGATGCTGACGCCGACGCATAGTGCCAAGAGGTCGCCAACTTTCTGCAGAGTCAGAAGAATCACTACAGGACCTCCAAACTAAGCCAGCTGGCGCCCCTTCAGATTAGCTCTCAAGAACAATTAGCAGTAGAGAGCTTCATGAAGGAATGGGTTTTCCATGAAATTCGGAAGCAGCTACATCCAAACCATACATCACCAAGTGCAATAGCAAAGATCCGGATGCGGGGGGGTAAACCACTTGCCGCCACTGGACTCTAGAGCAGTGGAAACGCGTTCTCTGGAGTGACGAATGGCGCTTCTCCATCTGGCAATCTGATGGGCCCGGGTCTGGGTTTGGCGGTTGCCAGGAGAACGAGAACTTGTCTGACTGCATTGTGCCAAGTGTAAAGTTTGGTGGAGGGGGGGATTATGGTGTGGGGTTGTTTTTCAGGAGCTGGGCTTGGCCCCTAGTTCCAGTGAAAGGAACTCTGAATGCTTCAGCATACCAAGACATTTTGGACAATTCCATGCTCCCAACTTTGTGGGAACAGTTTGGAGCTGGCCCCTTCCTCTTCCAACATGACTGTGCACCAGTGCACAAAAAGCAAGGTCCATAAAGACATGGATGACAGAGTCTGGGGTGTGGATGAACTTGACTGGCCTGCACAGAGTCCTGACCTCAACCCGATAGAACTGCCCTTTGGGATGAATTAAGAGCTGAGACTGAGAGCCAGGCCTTCTGGAGTCCAACATCAGTGTCGCGACCTCACAAATCGCGCTTCTGGAAGAATGGTCAAAAATTCCCATAAACACACACCTCCTAAAACCTTGTGGACAGCCTTCCCAGAAGAGTTGAAGCTGTTCTAGCTGCAAAGGGTGGGACCGGCGTCATATTGAACCCTATGGATTAGGAAGGGGATGTCACTTAAGCTCATATGTGAGTCAAGGCAGGTGAGCAAATACTTTTGGCAATATAGTAGTGTATTTACAATGTGTTTTGTGAATGAGGGACTGCTGTGCTAGAGAGGAGTCTGTATGAATGAGTAGTCAGAGCCTGGATGATGACGTTAAGTCAAATGAAATGTGACATGAGTGTTCAGACTGCAGATGCTTTAAAAAGTATTGGATAAAATTCCATTCAATTTGTTTATATAGCACCAATTACCAACATGTCACCTCAGAAACTTTGTGGAGATAATTCATTTGGATCATACAGTCAGATTGGTAAAAAGTTTCCATCTAAGGAAGACCAGCTTATTGCAACGAGCCATTGACTTTATTTCCATATCGAATTTAGTACCACATATGGACTGGCACAATCAGTCCATTAAAATAATGAATTCACGAAATAATTCAGTTTGCGTTTATGAAAAGCACCCAAACATTCTTTTATAAGCCTGTTTTATTCCAGAGCTGATAACGTGAACATAAAAAACAGTTTCAGCCTCAAAATATCTTTTGTGGCTCAAGCTGTTTTTCCTCCTTCTACATCAAGAAATTGTGGTTTTGGTTTAAAGCTTCAAAATGTGACAGTGATTCCTGGTGTTAACGTTTCCTGTACAGGGGAGACACGTCCTCCTGGGCTGACAGTAGTCCATATTCCGGGGTTAACTTCCTCACTTGTGTGCAGCGTTGATGAACCATAGAAAGAAACATAGAAGCAGGATTGTTTGTCAGAAACTTGGGTCCATTTATTCCTCCAGAATGCCCTCTTACTAAAACAAGAAGCAGGATATTCTCCAGTCACAGTCTCTGGTAAAAAACGGGCTCTCACAACAACAGCTCCTTTCTAACTCTCATTATACAGCAAGTTTTACTACAGCCACAGGGCCCTCTGCTGGGAGAGGTTTTCTCTCTTTGCACAAAGCACAGCACCTTTCTTCTGCTGAGCTTGTATCTCATAGACAGAGACTGTTATTACAACACATGCATAGAAAGCACAGGCATTTTTTATGTATTTCGTACAAATGTTACAAGTCCTCGCATACATGTTAAAACATAAATGCTACTTTTGTAGTTTTGTTGTGAGGTAATCTACAAGTTATTCTTCAATGAAGCTTCACTATAGTAAAGCTTCCCACCAGAGAAATGTAGCAAGCTAAGCTACAATAATATGACAAAAAGTAGCTTAACTACATCAAAGGTTCTCTGTTAGGTTTCTGTTTCTGTTATGTTTTTCTTTTGCTCCTTGATTTCTAGTGTTTAGTTTCTTTTCACCATGTTTCTTTGTCCTAGTTTTAGTTTGATTATTATTTGTTGTTGTTTTCTTGTTAGTTCCTGCTGTCTTCCAGGTTTTCCATTTGTTGTCCTCTGCTGCCCTCTTGTGTCTTCTTGCTCTGTTTTCTCTCTTCAGCCTTCACCTGTTTTCAATTTCCTCATTAGCTCCCTCTCCCTGTCTCTGGTATCCCCTTTAAAAGCCCTTCCTCTTCAGTTCCTGTTTGCTGGATCCTCGTCTAACCTCTCATCATCGTCTGTCTGCCTTCCTCGTCTCTCCCTGGTTCCTAGATTTTGGTTTTCCCCTGATGTCATATTGGTTCTGGTTCGTTAGTTATTTTGTTGGATTTTTGATTCCTGCCTCAGTGCCTGAGAACCTTATTAAACCACTTAAATTCACCTCTGCCAACTCGTCTCTGCATTTGGGCCCTCCTCTACATACACCATTTCTTGACAGAAGGGTCCAGCCAACATGGACCCAGCAGAAGACCAGGCAAGTGAATTCCTCAAACTCCTCAGACTTTCAATAGACAATCTCTCCACCATCTCTCCACCCTGGGAGCGGATAGCATTAGCAAGATCTCTCCTCACTCAACTCAATAAAAATCCAGGACTCCAGACTTTCTTTCTACAAACCGGATATACAGATCGAATTAAATGGAACATTCAGGACACCTTTGCAAAATTATCCAATAAACCTTTACCACCCAGACCACCACTCCAAGTTATCACTCAAACCTCTGTACCCGTACCTCCACCTTCAGCAGCTGTTGGTTCCCCCCTGCCTTCTGCCACCTCCAGGTATAGGAACCGCCGCCAGGGCAGGAAGGCCACTCCCTCTCCGGCGGGTCAACCTGACGCCTCCACTCTCTCTCCGGCGGGTTAGCTTGGTGCCTCCTCTCCTTCTCCGGCGGGTCAGCCTGACGCCTCCACTCCCTCTCTCGGCGGGTCAGCTCGGACGCCTCCACTCCCCTTCCGTGGGTGGGGCAGCCACTCCCTCCCTCTCCCGCCAAGCCCAGCCAGGCACCTCCACTCCCTTTCCGGCTTGACGCCTCCACTCGGTGGGTCAGCCCACCGCCTCCCACTCTTCGTTCAGCCAGCTGCAAGCCTCAGTCCCCATCCTCACCAGGTCAGTTCATTCCGTTTCTGTAAACACCTCCTTGATCAACAGTTAGCACCATCCACCAGAAAACTCAAATTAGGTCCACTAGTCACACCCCACGCAGTCAGAACTCCCCATATACCTGAGTCAGATCTCTGGAGCTTCTTTTATGGGGAGAGGGAAGATCTTTTCCCTTTCCTGTCACCTCCATCAGCTCCCAGCCAGCCAGATGCCGGTTCAGTTAGCATTTCTGTTTCTCTAGCTTCAGAGCCTGTTAGCATTCCAGTTTCCTTAGCTTCAGAGCCCGTTAGCATTCCTGTATCTTTAGCTTCAGAGTCCGTCAGCGTTCCAGTTTCACTAGCTTCAGAACCCATTAACAGTCCATTTTTCCTAGTGCCTGAATCCGTCAGCGAACCAGTTAGTCTAGCGCCTGAACCCGTTAGAACCAGTTAGCCTTGCGCCTGAACCCATATAGCCTGAGTCAGATCTCTGGAGCTTCTTTTATGGGGAGAGGGAAGATCTTTTCCCTTTCCTGTCACCTCCATCAGCTCCCCGCCAGCCAGATGCCGGTTCAGAGCCTGTTAGCATTTCTGTTTCTCTAGCTTCAGAGCCTGTTAGCATTCCAGTTAGCCTAGCACCTGAACCCGTTAGCTTAACCAGTTAGCTCTGAATCCTGAGCTTAAGCAGTCCAGTTAGCCGTAGCACCTGAACATAGCGAATCAGCTAGCTCTAGTGCCTGAACCAGCCACAACTTTTCCTAGTTTAGCCTGAACCTGTTAGCGAACCAGTTAGCCTAGTGCCTGAACCAGTTAGTTAGCGAACCAGTTAGCCTAGCGCCTGAACCTGTTAGCGAACCAGTTAGCCTAGCTGAACCCTGAACCCGTTAGCGAACCAGTTAGCCTAGCTCCAGAGACCCCTGAGCCTGCTCTGTGCCGTCCAAAGACCCCTGAGCCTGCTCTGAGCCGTCCAGAGACCTCTGAACGGAGACGTCGTCCTCCTCCGAGGTTCCTGCAGCAACGGAGACGTCGTCCTCCTCCGAGGTTCCTGCAGCAACGGAGACGTCGTCCTCCTTCGAGGTTCCTGCAGCAACGGAGACGCCGTCCTCCAGTGGCCCTCCTTCATCGCCGCCCTCCTCCATAGACCCTCCTTCGTCGCCTGACCCACGGCCGGCCTCCAGAGCGTCTGCCTCGCCTTCGGCCCCGCGGCCGGCCTCCTGAGACTCTGCCTCGTCTCCGGCCCTACGGCCGGCCTCCAGAGCGTCTGCCATACCTCCGGCCCCGCGGCTGGCCTCCAGAGCGTCTGCCTCACCTCCGGCCCCACGGCCGGCCTCCAGAGCGTCTGCCACTCCTCCGGCCCCACGGCCGGCCTCCAGAACGTCTGCCATGCCTCCGGCCCCGCGGCCGGCCTCCTGAGTCTCTTCCTCGCCTCCGGCCCCACGGCCGGCCTCCAGAGACTCTCCCTCGTCCACCTCCAGAGACCTTTTGTTGCCCTCGCCCACCCTGGGTGGGTTGTTTTTTGTTGTGGACTCTGTTTTTTTGTTTTCTTGCCCTCCTTGCCTGGTTCCCCCTCTGCTCATTTAACATCAAACTTCTTTCCAAGTAATTGCTTTCTAATGATCAATGAAACTCTGACAAACAGATCAGATCAATTCAGTTGTTATCAAACTACTCTCTCTTAACAAAACAGTACCTAAATTAAAATTTTAAATCCATCCATCCATGCAGAGTTCACCCTGGACAAGTCGGCAGTCGATCATAGGGTAGCACAGAGACAAACAGGAGAAACAACCATTCATGCACACACTCATAACTAAGGAGGAATTAGAGAAGCCAATTAATCTAACAGTCATGTTTTTGGACTGTAAGAGGAAGCCAGAGTACCCGGAGAGAACCCACGCATGCTCAGGGAGAACATGTAAACTCCATCCAGAAAGACCCTGAGCCAGGAATCAAACCCGGAACCTTCTTGCTGCAAGGCAGCAGTGCCACTCACTGCCTCACTGAGCAGCTCATAAAATTTCAGTTCAGTTCAGTTCAGTAGCTTTTATTTGTCCCAGTATAGGCAATTTTGTGCAGTAGTAGTACACCTTTCACACACATGTTCACATTTCACAAATCACAGATAAAAAAATAAAAGAAGCACAAGAGACACATAAATATTTAAAAAGATAAAAGTAAGGTGGATAAAAGAGACAGAAATGTAAAAAAAAAAAAAATAATAAAAAGTAAATAAATATGTGCAAATGAGAGCATAGACCTGAATGCATGCAACATATGGCTATCTGCTTTTCCTGGTAGAGTTTAGCAGCTGAAGAGCAGAGGGAATAAAGGAGTGTTTGTATCTGTTGGTCCGAACTGGTGGGTATTTAAAACGGGAACCAGAGGGTAGGAACTGAAATTCGTTATGTAGGGGATGGGTATAATTATCCAAAATGGACTCAGCCTTCCTGATTACCTGATCTTCATACATTTCAGTCATGTTTTTCTGTTGAACACCCGTGATCTTACTACACACCTTAATAATCTTAGATATGGCATTTTTGTTCTTTACATTAAGAAGAGCGTACCAGCAGATGGCAGAGAAGGTAAGTATGGACTCTATAAAAGATCTGTAGAACATGGTCATTAGAGTTTTGTCAACCTGAAACCTGGCTAACTTTCTCAGGCAGTATAAGCGCTGCTGCCCTTTCTTACATAGCATGTCTGTGTTGCTGTTGAAAGTTAATTTGTCATCTATGATAGACCCAAGATATTTATACTGATGAACAATTTCAATGTCTTGCCCGTTTATAATGGTTGTAGAGGGGTTGCAGGTCTTGTGCCTAAAATCGATACACATGTCCTTTGTTTTAGTGACATTCAGTTCCAGCATTGCTTCCTGACACCAGTTTGTGAAATAGTCCATGATGGGGCCATGTGCTGTTTCACTGTCCTCCAGCAAGCTCACAATGACAGTATCATCCGCAAACTTGACAATGTGGCGATGCTAGAGTCCAGTTGGAAATTTTAAAAGTTTTTGCACCAGTAGGTGGGGCTGGATGGTGTTAAACGCTGAAGAGAAGTCCAGAAACATTGTGGATTTCAAATCTAACTTTACATTTCAAGTACAGTAAAGATAAAAACTTCATTCTAAGATCTTTGAAAAATCAAGCATCTTACAACTACAGCAATATAAATATATCTAATATTTCTAGAGCCAAGCGGTTACCAAACAGAGAGTTCCAGACGCTGAAGCCCTAAAGGCTAAAGAACTGGCAGAAGATTAGATCCGAGCATATGAAGGAAGGCAGGACAATCCTGAGAGGGAAGTCAGAAGGCAGATCCAAGGTCATAAGCAGACAGAATCCAACAGGAGTCCGAAGACAGGTCAGACAAACAGATCAGACAGGGCCCGACAGGCTCAAAGGTCCGAAGACAGCCGCGTTCAGCGAACTCCTGAACACTCAACAACATGAGGAGTCGCACTTTCCACAGACACACTGAGGTGATCTTGCAATCCCTGCTGCGCGGGCAGAAAACCTCTTCTTTTTCGAGGAGGGCATCTCGGTGATACGCCTTCTGCCCCCCTCCATCCGTCGTCCTCTCCTCCTTCCCCGTCTTCCTCCCCTTCACACCTCCCTCCTCTTTGCCCGCCTCCCTCGAGATGTCTCTCGCAAGCGTCCGACACAAGCCGGGCTGTAAAGCAGGGGCGGGGCACAAGGGCCCTGCGCTCCACCAGCAAGAAGACCAGACCTCCCCGGAGGCCAAGCAGGAACAGCCTCCTTGCGCCTCGCTCTGCCCGAGTGATCCTGTTGTCGAACCGCACCAAAAAGGAGAACGTTTAGAAGCGCTTGAAGGCCATGGTGGCTGCAGGGGGACCGGGATCTCAGCAGGTTATTGAAGGCCGCATGTCCTCACTCGGGACGCTGAGGCTTTTTACGTCCCAAGTCAACAGGCGAAACAAAAGATGAAGTGGGCCCTCGGACCCGAGGGCAGACACTCTTCAGCCATGTATATACGTTGCGACCTTCTACTGAAGCGCCATAGAGAGTGTTCTGACCAGCTGTCTTGCCGTGCTGTGTGGAAACCGCGGCACCTCAGACTGGAAGAACGCGGGGAGAGTGGCAAGAACAGCAGAGAGGATCGTTGGGGCTAACCTTTCCTCTTTAAAGATTTCTCCTCCCGCCGCTGCACACCTCGAACCTGTAACATCATCGGCAACTCCTCGTACCCACACCACAGACTGTTCTCCCTGCCGCCTCCCTGGGAAAAGAAGGAGAGCCAAACGCCCACCAGGCGCCGGGCCTTGCACTCGGCGTGCATAATTTCCAGCTTCAGAAGGCTGTCCATGACGAAGCCCTACCGGTACGGCAAACAGCAACCGTCCCATACCAGAGGACGAAGGCGTTGTACACGGACACATCAAGCAGGTTGTGAAACAGGGCCGTGTTCCAGCAGTGCATCATCTGTCGGCAGCCAGGAGCTTGTCATCCATCCATCCTGCTCATTGGAGCAGTGGAGTAGTGGCTCCAAGGTATTGGCCACTACCATTACCTTCACCTTTGAGGTTCTCTTTAGTAGCTGTTGGCATTACTAAAATTTCTCGTGTTTCTGATGTTTCCATTATGTGGGATGGCTACATTGATCACTACGGCCCTCCTCTGCTGCTGATCAATGATCACAATGCAGTAAAAGATCTTTCTGACATTCAGGCAAACTATGGAAATTTGTGGCGGCAGTGGTGTTGGGACCAGGAGTTTGCTCTGCAGTCAGAGGGTTGTCGTTCAAGCCGGCTTTCAGTGTCATTGTGTCCTTGGGCAAGACACTTCGCCCAGATTAACTACTGATGTTGGCTAGTGGTGCTTGTGTATGGCCATTAGTGTGTGTGGGAATGGGTGACTGACTGAATGTAGCGTAAAGTGAAGACTTGAAAAAGCGCTATATAAGTACAGGCCCTTTACTATTGGATCACTAAGGTCCTTCTCTGCTGCTGATCAATGATCACAATGCCGTTAAACATCATTCTGACATTCAATATGGAAATGGAAATACATACACAAAAATACTTGCTTGCTACAAGGAGGAGGACTGGGTATTTATTCTTTTATTTTAAATAGGCAATTTATAATTTTTTTTTTTACCAGACTATCAAATAATTGTACTTAAATGGGAGTAGCACTACTGCATCATATTTATCGTCAAGTAAGAGTAAAAAGCGTTATAAGATACACAATGTTTGAAACTTGTGTAATAAAGAATATATAATATACATTATTAATATATAAAACTATGTGCAAATTCCTGGAAGTTTAAATACTATAGCTAGGTGAAGAATAATAATAAACAAATAATATAGGTGAGAAATAACTATTCCAGATAGAAAATAACAATTTTAATAAAATATTTACTGTATACTAGCTCCATCTTTAAATGTCATGGTAGGTTCAAGTAAGCTTTGTAAAAACAAGGACTAGGCTTTTTTTTCTTTGAATGAATTTTTTGTAACTCCGTGTTCTTCCTCCATCTACGAGTCTGCTTATGATTTCATTCAATCTCCACAGATTCTGACATTAAAACAAAACTTTAACTCTAACCATAACCATGCAGCCTAACAGGGCCATAGCTGGGTCAGCAGGCTGCAAGGTTTAGTGTGACTTTTTGCAGCAAACCTGTCCTGGACCAGCACTGCAGCCACATCATAGTCAGTGAGAGCCCAGCGTTAGACGGTGGCCCACTGCATTCTCTTTGGGGAATAATCCTTCTGCTATAGGCCTGAACTATGTTTC
Organism: Cyprinodon brontotheroides; assembly: GCA_018398635.1. NCBI lineage: Eukaryota > Metazoa > Chordata > Actinopteri > Cyprinodontiformes > Cyprinodontidae > Cyprinodon > Cyprinodon brontotheroides. The sequence goes on from JAGKQL010000023.1 coordinate 10,694,060, forward strand.
CTGACAGAAGGATCCAGCCAACATGGACCCAGCAGAAGACCAGGCAAGTGAATTCCTCAAACTCCTCAGACTTTCAATAGACAATCTCTCCACCATCTCTCCACCCTGGGAGCGGATAGCATCAGCAAAATCTCTCCTCACTCAACACAATAAAAATCCAGGACTCCAGACTTTCTTTTTACAAACCGGATATATAGATCAAATTAAATGGAACATTAAGGACACCCTTGCAAAATTATCCAATAAACCTTCTCCACCCAGACCACCACTCCAAGTAATCACTCAAACCTCTGTACCCGTACCTCCACCTTCAGCAGCTGTTGGTTCCCCCCTGCCTTCTGCCACCTCCAGGCGTAGGAACCGCCGCCGGGGCAAGAAGGCCAATCCCTCTCCGGCGGGTCAGCCTGGCGCTCCCACTCTCTCTTCAGCGGGTCAGCTTGGCGCTATCCTCTCCTTCTCACGGCCGGGGTCAGCCTGATGCCTCCACTCCCCCTCTCCGGCGGGTCAGCCTGATGCCTCCACTCCCTCTGCGGCGGGTCAGCCTGACACGCCTCCACTCCCTTTCGGCGGTCAGCCTGACACCTCCACTCTTCCGGTAGTTCAGCCAGCTGCAAGCCTCAGTCCCCCATCCTCACCAGGTCAGTTCATTCCGTTTCTGTAAACACCTCCTTGATCAACAGTTAGCACCATCCACCATAAAACTCAAATTAGGTCCACTTTTCACACCCCACGCAGTCAAAGCTCCCATATACCTGAGTCAGACCTCTGGAGCTTCTTCAGCCAGATCCTGGTTCAGAGCCTGTTAGCATTCCAGTTTCCTTAGCTTCAGAGCCCGTTAGCATTCCTGTATCTTTAGCTTCAGAGTCCGTCAGCGTTCCTGTTTACTAGCTTCAGAACCCATTACCAGTCCATTTTTCCTAGTGCCTGAACCCATTAGCTTAACCAGTTACCCTAGCGCCTGAACCAGTTAGCTAACCAGTTAGCCTAGTGCTCGAACCTGTTAGCTTAACCAGTTAGCCTAGCCGCCTGAACCCGTTAGCGAACCAGTTAGCTCTAGCTCCAGAGACCCCTGAGCCTGCTACCCAATGCCGCCCAAAGACCTGTCTTGAGCCTGCTCTGGGCCGTCCAGAGACCCTTGAACCTGCTCTGTGCCGTCCAAAGACCCCTGAGCCTGCTCTGAGCCGTCCAGAGACCCCTGAGCCTGCTCTTGTGCCGCCCAGAGACCCCTGCACCTGCTCTGTGCCGTCCAGAGACCCCTGAGCCTTGCTTTGTGCCGTCCAGAGACCCCTGAGCCTGCTCTGTGCCCTCCAGAGACCCCTGAGCCAGCTTTCATAGAGGCTTCAGAGTTCGGGGTATGTGGAAGTATGCTCTCCAAGAGCCCCTCAGCGGGTGCGCCAAGCCTCCATGAGCCCTCTACGGGCGCTCCAAGCCTCCAAGTAGCCGTAGTCGGCAGCTCCTTCCGAGTCTGTTCCTGAGCCGCAGGCGGCGGCCCCCTCTGAGCCTGTTCCTGAGCTGCAGTCGGCGGCCCCCTCTGAGCCTGTTCCTGAGCCGCGGTCGGCGGCCCCCTCTGAGCCTGTTACTGAGCCATGGTCGGCGGCCCCCTCTGAGCCTGTTCCCGAGCCACGATCGGAGGCCCCCTCTGAGCCTGTTCCTGAGCCGCAGACTGCGGTCCCCTCTGAGCCTGTTCCTGAGCCGCAGTCGGCGGTCCCCTCTGAGCCTGTTCCTGAGCCGCAGTCTGCGGTCCCCTCTGAGCCTGTTCCTGAGCCGCAGTCGGTGGTCCCCTCTGAGCCTGTTCCTGAGCCGCAGACTGCGGTCCCCTCTGAGTCTGTTCCTGAGCCGCAGTCGGTGGCCCCCTCTGAGCCTGTTCCTGAGCCGCAGTCGGCGGCCCCGTTTGAGACTGTTGCTGAGCCGCAGTCGGCGGTCCCCTCTGAGGCAGTTGCTGAGCAGCTGAAATGAAGGCGGCGTTCCCCTTGGAGCTACCTACTGAAACAGAGGCGTCGTCCTCCTCCAAGGTTCCTGCAGCAACGGAGACATCGTCCTCCTCCGAGGTTCCTGCAGCAACGGAGATGTCTGGGGGCGCTTGGAATCCGCCGATGAGGGGGGGTACTGTTAGGTTTCTGTTTCAGTTATGTTTTTCTTTTGCTCCTTGATTTCTAGTGTTTAGTTTTCTTTTCACCATGTTTCTTTATCCTAGTTATTTGATAATTATTTTGTTGTTGTTTTCTTATTAGTTCCTGTCTTCCAGGTTTTCCATTTTGTTGTCCTCTGCTGCCCTCTTGTGTCCTCTTTCTCTTGCTCTGTTTTTTCTTTTCAGCCCTCACCTGTTTTCAATTCCCTCATTAGCCCTCTGCCTGTCTCTGTCCCCTTTAAAAGCCCCTCCCTCTTCAGTTTCTGTTTGCTGGATCCTCGTCTAACCTCTCTGTCATCGTCTGTCTGCCTTCCTCGTCTCTCCCTGGTTCCTAGGTTTTGGTTTTCCCCTGATGTCACCTTGGTTCTGGTTCGTTAGTTATTTTGTTGGATTTTTGATTCCTGCCTCAGTGCCTGATAACCTTATTAAACCACTTAAATTCACCTCTGCCAACTCGTCTCTGCATTTGGGTCCTCCTCAACAAACACCATTTCCTGACACTATGCTTATCCTCAGTCCTGTAACTGGGCTGCTCCCATTCAGTCTCTGCTGGCTCTCTGGTTCCAGTCTTTCCTCTAAAACTCAGAAAGATGCAGACAGCCTGCTTCTGCTGTGCCTGCTGTGGTCGGTGGATGTGTAGGAAAGGAGACCTAGTTAACTTTGGATCAAAGTTTGAAGAAGGTCATCCCTTGCCTTCAGGTTGGACATACAGCATTGTCTTCCTGTGGTGGGGCGAGGAATGTATGAATATATGTAGGACCCCCCCAGAGTATCCAACATCCTACTTTGTTCATATTGATCTCATGGCTGTGAGGCACAACAGAGCTCTGCTGGGTTCCTTGTTTTTTTCTGTGTTGCATTTGTACCCAGAAATCTGAATTTCAGACCTCTGAGTAGGAAAATATATCAAAATCATGATTTGGAAAGTTGGGCAGCAGGACTGTACGCAACTTCTGGAGTTAAGACGGCTGTCACTTTCTTCAACTATAGTTAAAAATTTCCACTTTTTTTTGGCAATTCTTGATCGTTCATATATAATTCAGTCATCTGTACATGCTGTAGTCTACACCGCTTGTAAGAAAAGATGTTTCAGTGCCGTTTTAATCCACAAACCACATAGAACAGAGTTTATCATTGTTTATCAGGATATGAGCAGACAGAAGATTTTTTATCGTCTCTCTTTTATCTTCTCTTTTTTCATCTTTTCTCCTTTTTCTTGTTTTTCCTTTTGTTCTACTTACATTGCAGTTTCCATATTAATCTGTAATATTCCCACCATGAATTATAATAAAGCTATTTACATGCATAAATCAACTGGAACACTATTACTTCCTGGGTTTTAGCCTAAACAGAAGAGCTTCAGAGGGAAGCTGACGAAAGAAACCAGCTGAATGTCTAAATAGTCCTTTTATCACCATCTCTGATTATTAATGGTACAAAGTTTGCTTTCCCTCTGGTTATAAAAACAGTTTCTGCTAGAGCAATATGTAAATGAATATGGAGCTAAAGAGGAAATGAACCAGCATTTGTTCGAGCTGACATCATGTGGCTTCTACTCATCCATGTCTGAATCCAGCATCTATGGATCGTCTGATGGATGTGATCCGCCTCATTTTCTTCTCCTCCATTCCTCTTTCCACGCATCACCATCGCAGTTAATCTGTGACTCCATGCGTGCCCATCTCACAGCCAATGTGAAAAACAAGGTGAAACACATGAAGCCGCTGTGCTTGCTGTTATTCCGGAGGTCTGACAAAGGAACTTCAACCTCTCGACATTGGTGTTAACCGGCCGTTAAAAGTGATGCTGCTTTCACACGGACGCAGCAAAGAGCAGCAAAATCTCGTCTGCTGCTTGTCATGAATCGCGGACAGATGGACCTAGTATTCCAGGAGAACAGTCAGTAGGAAAAGTTCAAACGTTTATTAAATAAAACAAAACAAAAGCGGAGCTGTGGCTCACGCGGACACTGCAGGCAGGGGGCAGGAGCACCGCCCAATCTAAGAACACTCTAGGGGAGAAACACAGGTAAGTGACCCACGATCAACTGATAGATGATTGTCTGTGTTGGTCACTTACCTGGTTTAACAGTCCAGACCATGAATGTCCCCAGTGCTGCAGTCCCAGAGGTGATGCTGGAAGCCGATCCTGGTGAGGGATCCAGAACAGACAGGAACAGACGGAACAGGCAGGATCCAGATAAGGCAGGAGCAGAAACAGGCGGCAGGATCCAGACTTCCAGGCATCCCACAGGCTTCCAGGAGGGTTCAGAGTCTGACTGGGACCAGAAGCATGACCAGGTTGTCACGCACAGGAGCAGGAGCAGGATCAGGTGCAGACAGGCAGGCTCAGTGGAAAGAGAGGGTAGCTTGAGACAGGACGGTGGAACCGGAACTTGAAAGCAGGACTTTAAACTGGTCTCCTCCCTGGAGCCAGGCTTTACTGGATAAAACTGAACCCCCATAATGAGCCAAAACCCAGAGGACTCTGTGGGGAGGAACAGTGGACAATCAGGAGACAAGACAAACACTAAAACCCTCTTTCCACTGGCTGCTAGGATCCAGGACACATGAACCATAACATAAAACTGACACAGAAAAGATCTGGATATAAAGACACAATAATCTGGCACTGAATGCTCTTGCTGAACTGAATATAAACCAGAGGGAAACAGGTGAGAGGAATAAATTATAATTGAGGTAAGGGAGGGAAATGGGCAGGTGAGAGGAATTACTACTTAGGGGAGAGCAACAGGCCATATCATGACACTGCTTAATTTTTGCTGCTTGTACCAGTTAATTTGGACGCTAGCCGAAGCAGTTTGCCGCTTTCCCGGCTGCTGGTAAAAGTGTCTGACGCTGCTATGAGCTTCACTATCCTTTCTTTTCCTTCCGTAGCTATATTTGCTGTGATCAACGGGAATAAAGTTTACAATCCCACCTTTCAATATTAGTTCTGTCAGACCACTCAGACCCTACATACCAATGATTGCACTGTCAGTAGGAATCCCATTCAACAACAGCCTCTGGCCCGGTCGCCTCCTGTGGTTCACTGCAGCAGCTGGTAGGTGTTTTTCATCTAAATAATCTAAACTGCGGACAAGGATAATAAAAGCGAACATTTTCCCGGCAGATTTCTGCATTTTAGTTAATTTATCGTCAATAAACTGTTTAAAGAGGAGTGATCCACAGTGCTATAATGTTATCAGCGATATGTCTGTCTCACGGCCACCTCCCAGGATTTGATTAATACTTTTGTACAAATACAGCTGAAGATAAAAGCACAATCATACTCAGTTTTGCTCCCGCTCTATTTTAAATAATGCTATAGAGGTATTTCAAACGTAGTAGGAGACATAAACCTGTATATATAAACCCACGCCCTATAGTCCGGTGCGCCTTATGTGTGTGTTAAATACAGTAATGGCACAAAAAACTGAGACTGTGCCTTTTAGTACGGTGCGCCTTATGATGCGTAGAAAATATGGTAATAAGATTTCCCTCCACACACACAGGCTGTGCTTGCCTGCTCACAGAAACAGTGGGTCATCGTCATGTTGTTCAAGGCTCTCTATGGCAGGTTCAGCAACTGAGGGAGCTGACTCCAGCGTGATCAACCTGCTCTGTCAATCCCGTACTTATGCTTAGCAGTTCATTTGCGAGTCTGGGCGCAGAGGGTTACATACTGTGGCTCCAGACTGCAGCGTTGAGAGGGACTACTGCGGAAGTGGGAGAAACGGGGTTGGGGCGGGGAGGCGCCCCACGGCACACACCAGTAAAGTCGCTAGATTTGTCGCTGAGTCGTTTTTTTTTTAAAGAGTCGCAGGAGGGGTCTGAAAAGTAATAAAATATAGCGACAGAGTCGCTGAGTTGGCAACACTGCTCTTGGCTTCGGTTTTCATTGTTTATAAATATTTGTATGTCATGCCATGTGTGCCCATCCAATGCAGATCATTGGCTCATCCACATCTAGTGAAAAGTAGTGTAATTGGATGAGTAATATAACGAAACACTCATTGGTTAGCTGGCTAAAGGAAATCAACAGAAGCAAGCAGGTGTTCTTCAAACTGCAAATGTGAATTGGGTTCGCCATGCTACAATTTTGATTCAGAAAAGCATGCTGAAAATGTCTGAAAGGTCGGACACAGGCAAGAACGTATCGGGGAGATGGAGACAGAGAATAATATGACTTCCCTCATCCTTAGAAGAATTTTTCTCAAAGAATTTTTCGAAATAGTCGTGAAATTGAGCTTTCAATTCATATAGTGGCACCTGGCTGTTTTTTTTTTTTTATATTTCTTTATACTTTTATACTTTAAATAGTTTTTTAGTATCTTTTAGTATCTAGACTTTTAGTATCTATACTTCTACTAAGGTAACAAATGTGTGTACTTTTAACACCACTGCTAGGCCCACTGTTTCCTCGTTGCATTTCCAGTAGCCCGGATTAAGAGGCAGAACTTTTACATTTATGAAGAAAGTTTTCTGAAAGAACATTTCATGGTGTTGGTTTATAATCCTCTTTTTACATCAGTTATAATTAAGTCAATCCTTCAGTCAAATTAATATTTATTGTAATGAGACACATAACATTTAATATTGGCAGACTAAGGTGGAGGTCCCCCTATTTAAAAAAGGGGGACCGGAGGGTGTGTTCCAATTACAGGGGAGTCATACTCTTAAGCCTCCCCGGCAAGGTCTATTCGGGGGTGCTGGAGAGCAGGGTCTGTCGGATAGCCGAACCTCGGATTCAGGAAGAGCAGTGTGGTTTTGTCCTGGTGGGTAGGTGGCTACTGGACCAGCTCTGGCCAACCGTCAGCAGGGTCTGGAGGGTGCATGGGAGTTAGCCCAACCAGTCTACATGTGCTTTGTGGACTTGGAGAAGGCGTTCGATCCCTCGGGGGGACCTGTGGGGCTGTGGGGTTCTCCAGGAGTGCCGGGGGTGCCGGGCCCTTTGATATGAGCTGTCAGGTCCCTGTATGACCCGTGTCAGAGTCTGGTCCGCATTGCCGGCAGTAAGTCGAGGGCTTTCGTGTCCGGTGAGAGTTGGACTCCGCCAGGGCTGCCCTTTTGTCACCGATTCTGTTCATTACCTTGATGGACAGAATTTCTAGGTCGCAACCAAAGTGTTGAGGGGATCGTTTTGGTGGCCTTAGGATTGGCGTCTCTGCTTTTTGCAGATGATGTGGTTCTATTGGCTTCATCAGATTGTGAGTGATCTGCAGCTCTCGCTGGATCGATTTGCAGCCAAGTGTGAAGCGGGCGGGATGGGGATCCAGTGCCTCGCAAATCGAGGCCACGCCGGTGGTCTTGCAGGCGGGAAGGGGTAGAGTCGAGTGCCTACTCTCTGGGTAGGAGGTGTCCTGCCCCAAGAGGTGGAGTCTTACACATTCCATTGTCAATAACTTTCAAGTGAATGTTATCTAGTTATATACTTTTTAAGAGTAAAAATGCCAATTCAATAGGCAAATAATCTCATTTACCTTCTCAAATTAAGAGTAAATAGACTTAATTTAGGAAATTTTTACTAATTTGTAGATTGTTTTTGCAGTGTGGGTAAATGTGTTATAAATTCTTCTCATTTACAAACCTGACTTGGCTAAGAGGCCCCAACTGGACAACCTTCAACATTCTCACATCAAAAGAAGCAACACAGCTAACAAACAAGAAAAAACGTATACATGTCAACATGTGCATAAGTCTATATGATGGAGCTTGTGTTCAAACATGGACTCAATGGTCAAAGTCTGAGTTTGTTCTAAGTTCCTGTCGGTATTCACAAGCAAAGGAATTAAGGGCAAAGGGGATGAATTTTTTAGGAGGCTTGAATCTAATAAGCTGATTTGAACTGTTTTTGTGATTAAGGGATGACAGGAGTGATGGAGTCTTGCTGAGAATTATTTTTTTAATGAAGAGAAACCACACAACAAAAAATGCCTTCTAAAAATTATAAAAAATATAGTGTTTTAAGTGACTAATTGCTTATTTTGAGCAAAATCATCTGCCTGTGCATCAAGCAAATGAGATAAGTAAGATTTCTTAAAACAAGAACATAATATCCAAGTAGTAAGCATCCCAAAAAAACCTAAATCAAGTATAAAAATATATTTTTTCTTTTACTTGTTAAGATTTTTTCTTTTATTTTAAGCAATTTATTCTCATTTATTAGTCATTATTGCTTAGAATGACATATCCTCTAACCAATTATTACTCAAAACAAGCATACAACAGGCTTAAAAACAAGGCAAATGTACTTGATACCAGTTCATTTAAAGGCTTAAAACTAGTCTGTTTTTCTTAGCTAGAATTAATTTCATTATTTAAAATTGTAGTGAATGTATGGGAAAAATACACTTGACCAAAACTTCAAAACGTTTTTCTATTAATATTTTAGCAGAAATGTCACAGAATTAAGTGAAATGACACCAAAACAAACAAACACACAAAGCACAGAGCTTGTACTCGGGCTATGCAACCCAGTCTTATGAGAAAATGTACCCCCACTACACGTGCTGGTCCACACTGCAAAGCGTAGTGGAGGTAGATCCAATAACTGACACTGTGGTGGCTGTTACGTTTCTTATTTCTGCCTATATGCTTTCTATTGTTTTTCGTCTAGTCACTTGAGACGTTCCAATTATTTGAAGAGGAAAGAAAAAATATATATATATGGCCGACATTAACGCTCATTTTTGTGGAAAGATTAATAACTTGAGTTTGTTTTGCATTAAAATATGAGTTTGATTACGACTACAGTGATGAGAAAAATGTATAGTTTGCCGCCAGAATTTTTACTCAGGGAATGTACATGTATTCACTTCTTGCTTGTGCGTTTCTTGCAAAGATTTTTCAAGATAATGAGAAACTGTAAACATTTTTGGTATAAACATGGCTGAGATTTCTCTAACTTTTAGTGGGGAAACTCCAATAATTTCAATCAGTTTCTGCATACGTAATGGGTTTTGATTACATTTATAGCTGGCCGAAGTTTAGGGTTTGATTTACATAATATTTACTTAGTGAGGAGCATACACTTAATCACCGGCAACGCTTCAGTTTTGATCACCGGGTTTCGAATCCGTCGGCATTATGTGAAGTACAGCGTTTTGGCTGCTACCAGGTCGCCTAGCATTTAGCTGCGCTGCCCAACATTGAATTTTTTGTGATATTTAGAATGTGGTTTGTGCAAACTATCAGGAAATTCCCCCCTCGCTGATCAGAAACATCGACAATGCCGCCGGGAGAACTAGCTCAAACTGCTGCAGCGAAGACGGATACGTATTTTACCAATGATCCTTGTGCAATGAAGCCATGCCTAACAACAGCGACCAATCAAAAGAGAACCAAAAAAACAAAAAACAAATTTAAATGAGACAACGTAATATTCGGAATTTTACAGAGAGTGACTGGACCAGAAGTTTATTAATTTCTCCCCATTGATTTCCATTCCCAATGTTTTGGCTCACACGGACTCTAGGGAAGAGGCGTGCATACCGCCACCACTACTGTTCATGAAGTGTGTACTTAACATTGTTTTATTATCTATTAAATCTCTATTTTTACCTTTTGTATTTCCTGAAGATAAATAAATAATGCTTTCCTTAATCTATATAATATCTTTATGGCGATTTTTATTTTCCCAATAATCCTTTAAGACTCTGTTATTGGCCTGTCCTCTTTTCAATCTCTTTTCAATTTCTCCCTTTCAGGTGTTCATATGTTTTGCAGTTCATCAATACATCTGCAGTTTTCATATCTCTCCACATCCTTCACATTTATCATTATTTTCACTATTAAAGTATAAATTGTCATTTAAATAAGTATGACCTACTCTTAATCTGATCATTATTATTTCTTCCCTTGGGTTTCTCTCTTTAATATTTCTATTTAATACTGACTTTTGTACTTTATATAACCTTCTTCATTTTTATCTTCATTCCACCTTTTTTTTTGCCATTTTTCAATTTCTTTCCTCTTAATAAATGATTTTCCCTTCCCCTTTCCCTAAAGGATATTGTAATTGTTATTTGTCTACTTTTCATTCCACCTAACTTTCCATTATTAGCTTGAAAACAGCACTTTGTAGGCACCCAGTTTCTCTAACAATGGCCCTTTTTGGGTTACCCTCCATGCATTGGGTGTCAGTTCAGTGGCAGTTCCAGAACATTTTCTTAGGGTTGACCACAGGCAGCACAATAATGTGCATGTGGCCAAAAAGTAATAGGGATCGAATTTGGTTCAGAGTCAAGCTATTGGGATCAGGCATCAGGTTCAATTTGCATATTTTCTTAGCCAAAACAAGGATTTGTTGGGCTACTGTAATTTTGAATTGAAAACGTCCTGAATACAAATCTTGAAAACTTGAAAACAAAGTCCAAACGTTTTTGGAATGATTATGACCTTGATGTCTAAGAATCTTCACCAGCTTATCAGGGAAATGAATGCCCACAATGTCTATATTCTCCAAAAGAGAATAACAGAACAGACCTTCATGAGGCCCTTGTTAAAGCTATGCACATATTTATGCACCTATGCTCTTCAAATAACTTTCTGGTTCGACGCAACATTTACATTAAATAGGTTGAGAGGTTGTTCTTTACCAGTAAATACATATAAAAAGATTCCCAGATGACTGCCGCATAAACTCTCCCCTATAAAACCTAAAACTAATTTTATAAGAGAGTAAAATTGTATTAGTCTTCATTAAATGTAGCATATTGTTGTAAATAATCGTTTGCTTTATTTTTGGTGTCAGCTTTTGGTCAATATGCTAACCTTAAAAGGTCAAAGTGGGAAAATGTAGTAGTAGTAGACAAATTAGCAATTAGAGGAGGCAATAACAATTCCTTTAGGGAAAGGGGAAGGAAAATCATTTATTAAGAGGAAAGAAATTGAAAAATGGCAAAAAAGGTGGAATGAAGATAAAAAGGAAGAAGGTTATATAAAGTACAAAAGTCAGTATTAAATAGAAATATTAATGAGAGAAACCGAAGGGAAGAAATAATAATGATCAGATTAAGAGTAGGTCATACTTATTTAAATGACAATTTATATTTAATAGGGAGGAAAAATAATGATAAATGTGAAGGATGTGGAGAGATAGAAAATGTAGAACACGTATTGATGAACTGTAAAACATCTGGACCTGAAAGGAAGAAATTGAAAAGAGTTGAAAGGACAGGCCAAGAATGGAGTCTTAAAGGATTATTGGGAAATAAAGGAAATATAAAAGATATTTATAGATTAAGGAAAGCATTATTTATTTATCTTCAGAATACAAAATTAAAAAATAGAATTTAATAGTTGTAAAACAATGTTGCTACACACTCATGAACAGTAGGTGGCGGTATGCACGCCCCTTCCCTAGAGCCCGGTGGGATCCCGAAAACATTTTGAATGGAAATCAATGGGGAGAAATTAATAAACTTCTGGTCCCAGTCGCTCTCTGTCACTGATTCCAGATATGCTGGTTGTGTATTCAAATAGTTTATTTTTTAGTTCCTCTTTGGTCAAAAATCTGGTCAAAACAAATCAATGAGATCGCACTTCAAACAGGAAGTTAATTGCACAAAGGATCCGGCAGATTTTCAAATAAAACACATCCGATCTTAACCCATGATCCTTTTTTTAACTAGCTTAATTAGTCTCTCCCGTATGCCACGACGTAATGCATTGATCTGAAAATCAACCTCAGACGCAACGCATTCATGAGTGGCGGAGGGGTTTGATCCGGCAGATGGAGTTAAATCACAAAGAATTCAATGTTGAATCGGGCGGCAGCTAAATGCTAGGCGATGGGTAGCAGCCAAAACGTTGCAATTTCACATAATCCTGATGAGATCCAAAAAAACGTAAAGCAAAAACTAGCAAGCGGTTGATTATGCTATGTATGTTCACTAAGTAAATATTATGTAAATAAACCCTACACTTCGCTATAAATGTAATCAAAACCCATTTAAATGCAGAAACTGATTGAAATTATTGATTTTCCCACTAAAAGTTAGAGAAATCTCAGCCATGTTTATACCAAAATGTTACAGTTTCACATTATCTTGAAAAAATCTTTTGCAAGAAACGAACAAGCAAGTGAATATGTACATTCCCTGAGTAAATATTCTGGCAACAAACTATACATTTCTCACTAGAAATGTAATCAAAACTCATTTTAATGCAAAAACAAACTCAAGTTATTAATCTTTCCACAAAAAATGAGCGAATGTCGGCCATCTATATATATATATTTTTCTTCTCCCAGCTGGAATCTTGAAAGTCACGTGACTAGGGCGTAAAACAATAGAAAGCGTAGAGGCAGAAGAAACGTAATGAGTACCACAAAAAAATGGCCAGCCATTAATGTACCTCCACTACGTTTTGCAGTGTGGACCAACGTAGTGGGGGTACATTTTCCCATGATGAAGAAATGGTGATGTAGCGCTACGCTCTACACCTTCTATTCATTCATTAAGCTAATCTGAATCGCTCAATTCCATTTTGAGAGAGCGGCAGATCATCTGTGGTAGCAGCACTAGACATCTTCCAGGCATGTGAGTAAAACTAGCAGCAGTTCAGCCGACAGGATGAATGAATGGTAGCCAGCGCGCACAGAGTAGGTCATACACGCGCCGCTTTGTTTTTTAAAACATATGAATATAAAAATATAACCACGGATGTCAGGGGGACAGGATTCGCCTACATGTTATGAATGCTGGTGTACCATAAAAGAATAAATTATGAACAGTTTAGTTTGTGCCTTCGAAGTCGTTTGCCCATAGGAAGACGTTACTTGGATATAACCTAACGGAATATCTTCAGAACAGCTCCAAATGACACAAGACTTATAGAACATAATGTAATGACGTAAAATCAAAAGGGCCAAATATAAAAAACGGCGTTTCCCTTTAAGGCAGAGCTTCTATTATAATAAGCATATGTATGATGTACAGTAGTTATGATGTATTGTAGTTTACTTTGTTCTGCAAACAGTGAATGGTCCACTGGTGAGGTTCAGAATCTCAAAGCTAAATCATGAATGACAATCTCAATGACCCTATCAGTTTGAATGCAATCACAGTTGATTAGCTGGAATATCTTAATGAGATGGGGTCAGTTCTTAAAACAGGTTAATATGGATTGTCTTATTGTCTTGAAACAAGTAAAAATGTACTCACAGTCTAAATGTTAACACGACTCAGTCCGCAATGTGTGCTATTTTAAGAAAAAAGCTGCTCAGAATTAGTTGTATTATCTAGTTAGGATGAAAAAAATGAATTTTCTTAAATCAAGTCAAATAATCTTAACAATATTCAGTCTTACTAAGAAAATACATTGAAAAACAAGTGTTATAATAAGACCAAAATGCTGAAGTCAAGTTTATTACACTTGTATAGATTTCCTTTTTTGCAGTGTAGGAGTGGTAGATATTACATGTTCTTGTTTTAAGAAATCTTACCAAGTCTCATTTGCTTGCTGCACAGGCAGATGATTTTTACTCAAAAATAAGCAATTATTCACTTAAAACACTATATTTTTTTTCTTATTTTTTTAGAAGGCATTTTTTGTTGTGTGTATTTTTCTGAGTTTTGGACATCTACAACATTTTGACCTCTTGGCCACCGCCTCTCGCCTAGTTCTATGACCTATAAGCCTGCTTCTCCCTCCAGGGTCTGAACCCATTTCTGTGCCACGACTCCAGATTCTTGCCAACCCCTCTGTCTGCCTCTGTTCTCTCAGCTCTGACCGTTTTTCTGTCCCCTGACCAACTACCTCCGTCTCTCCACAGAAAAACCTTCTTAAGAGCAAGTGTCTGCATTACTCCTTTCATCAGTCTTATTCAAGCACCACCAATTTTACTCTTGGAGTTGTTGTAGGTTAATTTCTTTTTATTGTATTTAATGTTATGTCATGTCTTGTGTTTTATATAAAACTTTGCAGGTGTGCTTCAGTGAAACTCCATCCACTGTTTTCCATTACTTTACTTGGGTGGGGTATTGATTTCTGCCTTGAATATAAAAATAAATTCTTAATTATTAAAGTCTGAAACTCATTAAATTATTTTTTTTACTGATACCTGCAGCTCTGTGCAAACCTTTTATCAATGTTATGGGTCTGTGACTAGAAACACTTTAAAGCTGCACAGTGACAGTTTGCAGCAGTGAAATCCTTGATAGGCTTTCATCCAGCAGCCTTTTAAATATGTTACCTATTATACAAATCAGCTCCTGTTGGCATAAAACACAGCAAAGCTCAGAGAATCTTATCAGCTCTGGGAGCGTGCCCTCAGGTCATAAAGTGATGTGTGGACAGAGAACATTGAGATGAATGATTAACTAGTAACACGATAAAATATATTCATCCAGATATAATGAGTTATAATCATGGTATAACTAGTCTCTCCTAGCTCAGATATCTGGGGAGTATCAGTGCTCCAACGTTTACTGGCTTGTGAAACAGGATACACCTTCTAAGATGCTTTCCTGTTAGACCAGGGTTAGCTCAATAAACTTCCCATGGAGCAGAATTGGTTCATGGAGTATGTAGCAGTGGTGGGTTGATCCAGGATCCTGCCTTTCTGGAACTGAATACTCAGCATATGCTCTTACTTACTCAAGACCTTACTCTGAGTTTTCAATGAGCCCACTTTCTGAAATGGGCTGATGATCAGTTATAGTACTTGGAGGCTAAGCAGTGATAGTACCTGTGTTTTTCCAACATGCAGTGCAATAGCAGCATGGTCCCAGATGTAATACAGATCCTCAGCTGCAGCAGAGACCTCCAGCTGCTGGCGGTCATGTCTGCAGAACAGCTCCCACCTGACTAGGGTTGGGAATTGAAAAGATTTTCACGATTCCGATTCCCTTTTTTCGATTCTATGAAACGATTCGATTCTTCATCGATTTTTAGATTCCAATTTGTGGGAAAAAAGGAGAACAAACAGTTGGATTATCAGCATCAACTTTGTTTACTTAACTATTGCACAATCTACAAACTCCAACAAGATCAAGATGTCCACAGGGAAATGTGAAACTGGAGTAACATCTGTGTTTAAATGAAAAAATGAATACAAGAACAAACTTAATAACCAACAATGTTCTAATAATAACAATGATGGGATAATAACCTATTTTAAATAACAAAAAATACTAATAAAACAGTAGTAGGAAAAATTAACAGTTCTTTTGCAGAAAGATGAGCATATCTGATTTTTCTGGAAGGATTAAGTGATCTTTTTCAGGGCTTATGGTGTTCTCCAGCCGTGGAGATATGGGTGGAGGAAGCCTGCACACAGAGGTAGTTTTCAGCTAGTCCAGATAGCAAGGGCAGCGTAGCTTGCTTGTTCCACCACCACAGTGTGGCGCTATCCCTGCAGGGGATGGAGGACAAGCCTTTATAGAGCTGGATTTCTTGATCTACCCTCTGGGCTAAGAAAAGACGGGGCTTTGATTCACACAGTGACCGCAGCTCATTGTCTTCATCCTCCTCGAATAGTTCTTCCAACCTTGCGTAACTTGCGTAAGTTGCGTAACTTACGCAAAAAACGCGGACGTGAAAGTCGTAAGCTTCCCAGAAGGTGAAAGCGGCCAGGCTTTTTGCGTGCTGTAGGAATCGAAAAAAAGAATCATTCAGCGAAGCTGCCAAACGCGATGCCATGGAATCGAGGCGAAAATACGAACCGTTCTTGAACCGGAACGGTTTTCGATTCCCATCCCTGCCACCCTGACAGAAGGAAGAGGCTCAATAAATGCTGCTGCTTATCGCCACTGTGAAAACAAACTACCCTGTCATCATCCAACACAGGTTTTCTATACAGACCCAATAAACATGACGCTTGTAGGTCCCCCTCCAAAGCACATAAAGTTCAACATTATGCACAGACAAAGATTATCCCCTATAGAACATCTTAGTCTCCAAATTCTGCCCAATGTCAGAGCAGGAAGTTAAGAGAAATTACAAAAAGGCCAGAAGCTCCACCTGTGTTGGAAGAACACATTATAGGAAGAAAGCTCTCTGGCCGGGAAATGAACCAGGACTTTCTAATAAATCCTGAGTTGAACTCCTTTATGTAAGGAGCAGGGACTGGACCCAGAATTCAAATCAGCACAGGCAGACAGGCACTCTGTTCAAGGTTATCCAGGGGCGTGATCCAGAGAGGTCCGGGGTCCATACACAGAGGGACAGATATCCAGTGGCAGTACATGTAGGGTGATCCAAGAGAGGAAGTCCAGGTCCGGTCCAGATCTGTTAATGGGTAGGCTCAGAGATTTCACAAGGGTTAGGGGGAATCCGGTACTCACAATAGGCAGGGTCAGTTTTACGAGGAGGCTACACTGGGTCAGGCTGGCAGGCAGTTCCAATGACAGAATCGGGTCAGGAAACAGACAGGCAATCGGAATAGAAAATGGTGGAATGCTTGTGCGTGTGGCTAGAGAAAAATCTGGCACAGGCAGCATCTCTGCACAGGGTTTATATGAGGTGAAAACGGGCGGAACCAGTAACAGCTGATTGCAGTGGAGCAGGTGCGATGAATGGTGGATCAGACCAGTAACAGAGCCGAGACTGTCACACTTTAGTCACATTACATAAAGTAAAACTATAATTGAAGTAGGCTGTGCTTTCTTTACGTCACAACTGTTACTACTCTTTTATAATAAAAAAAACTTCCAGCAATCTTCTTTCTTTATCTAATTATAAACTCTGTTATGTCATTAAAACTGAAATGTCCCAAACTTCAGAAATCTCCATCATCTCCTGTTAGCTGCTCTTACCAGTGTGTCTCACACAAGGCCTCTGGTCTCCAGATTAAACAGCCATCCCTGTAAGCGCAGATGCCATCTGGGTCATTGGTGAGCAAAGGGTAGTGGGAGAAGTTCTGGTTAGCTGGACTGTGGACCAGAATGACATGTAACACCTCTTGTTTGTATAGGGCTGTCTTGTAAACCCGCATTATGGGCTCAGAACCGGAGCAAAACTGCAAGAAAACCACAAGATGGTAAACATTTCCAGAAATAAATTATGAGTCATCTGATTCATTGTGAATTTAGGTTCTATATGAGAAAATATTTTGAATATATTTGTTGTAACAATTTCCATGAGATCCTTCTAAGATGAAGTCAAAATTTAAAATGACAACAGAGAGGTGGATGTTCTAAACTTCCGAATTAACGAGTAGTGCTTTTGTTCTGATTGACAGCAAGTGTCTTTTTAAATACACAACCAGTCTAACATCCAGAATTGATTGATTGGCTTTATTGATCTCACAGTGGAGAAATGTACTTGTTACATCAGCTCAAATAGTCAAAGAAGAAGAATGTGCCAAAGAAAGAAAAAAAAGAAGAAAGAAGAAAAGGGTGTGTGGGATTTGTACAGTATATACAGTGTGTCCACATATGACAGCTTTTTTTTTTAAGGTCTTTGTACCCCAAGGTTTTTATAAAGGGTTATTGCACCAGGTGTTTACATGGGTATTTATATAGATAGATATTTATCTTTATATATATAGTTATTGCACTGGGTGTTAAATATAGAGAAATAGGTTATTGCACAGGGTATCAGATGGTAAATTGCACATTATACATTGCACAGGATATTGCTGTTGTAGTGTCGTATTGTAGAGTCTGGTTGCTGCAGGCATGAATGACCAGCAGTAGCGCTACTTTTTACAAACAGGGTTTAAAAGTCTTTAACTAAAGGAGCTGATCAGCTTCTCTACAGTTTGGTGCAGAGGGTGGAAGCTGTTTTTCAGGATGGATGTAAGCTTGGACACCAGCCTCCTCTCAGCCACTTCCTCCACTGAGTCCAGAGTGCAGCCTAGGACAGATAGTATTATTAGTAGTATGACATTCCTTATGTTCCGATGGGATGATGATGATGACCAATGGGTGCCGAAAAAACAATAGCCAATCCAATTTGCCCACTGTCAAAAGACGGATTGGCTACTTGTTTGTCAATCAAACGTTTTGCCGCCATGATGTAATTATTCAATTTGGAAAGTTTGAGTTTCCGCCAGCACTGAGAAGTGCATGGCAGGCTCACAAAAAGTGGGGTTTCCTTTGTCCATCCCAGGTCGAGATGGGACGGGCTTATTGAAAGGAGAAGATTTAAGCGGTGTCTCCCCTCTGTCGTTATGGGAAATGTGCGGTCTCTTAGCAACAAGATGGAAGAGCTAACAGAGCTAACGCGGAGCCAACCGGAGTACCAGGAGTGCAGTCTGGTGTGTTTCACGGAGACATGGCTGCACAAAGACATTACGGACCTGATTGTCTGCGTGGATGGCTTTCATATCGTCCGGGCCGACCGGGACACTAAGAGTGGTAAGCGAAGGAGGGGGGCTTGCCAATCTAGTAAAGAGCAGATTGTGTTACCCGGGTCACATCACCATTAAAAAACAGCTCTGATGCCCGGATGTTGAACTGCTGGCCGTTGGACTCCGTCCATATCAGCTGCCCAGAGAGATCCCGCATGTCATCGCTGTTCTGTACATCACTCCTTCTGCAAATCCAAAACCTTCCTGCAGCATCATTCATAATATCATCCCTGAACTACAGACCCAACATCCTAATGCCCTCATTATCATGTCAGGAGACTTTAACCATGTCACCATGAACAAAGTTCTGCCGACCTTCAAACAATATTTGAGCTGCCCTACCAGAGATGAGAGGACCCTGGACCTGATGTATGCTAACATTAAAGATGCATACATCTCCTCTCCTCTGCCCCCTCTGGGCAGGTCAGATCACAACCTGGTTCACCTCAAACCCTGTTATGTGCCTCTGGTGAGGAGGAGGAAAATGACCACAAGAACTGTGAGGGAGTGTGGTCGGAGTAGGCTAACCCCAGGCTCACACCGACTCCGGTCTTACCGCTGCGGGATGCGCATTGGGTGCGGGCGCCAAGAGTGATTCCAAGTCATTAAAAAGACGTAAACCTCTCACCCGCTGCTGTATGAGCTGTCCGGCTGGGGTTCCCCGAACACTCCGGCGGCTGCAGAAAATCCGCAAGAAAGCTGGCCTTCCTTTAGCGGCGCGTCGGAGCCCTCCGCCTTAGCAAGCAAAAATCGCTTTATTTGGGCACGTAGTTGCCGCCGCGAAGTTGCGCGGAACTCAAGCGAACTTCTGTTAAATCTCGGACCTGTTGCTGGAGTCAGCAGAGCCGACCAACCGCACCGAAGTCAAAAGGGCGATGGTGGAGAGGGGTGTCGCGCGAGAGTTCGCGGTCCCGTCGACTCGTCAACACGCGACGGGAGCCAGTGTGAGCAAGGTTAAGAGGCACTACCAAGGGCCTACTTTGAAGTGACTGACTGGCCTGCACTCTATGACACTGCATGAAAATTGAAATTTTAGGTCCCCGTAAACTCCCGCAAATCTCCCTGATTTTTCGTCAGTTTCCGACAATTATTTGCAACCCGCGCTTGTCCGCGTTTGTCAGTGCCACAAATTGTCGGAAACGGAACTCACAGAGAGAGAAAGATGCAATTAGAAGAGTTTATTGATACAATAGTTTGAACTTTGGCGCTCAGGCCTCGGCAGGAAACATAAACGCTGGTTTATACTTTAATGCAGATAAACTGATGTATGAGAATAAGGATATTCCCCCCGGGCCTGAAACTGGTGGTGGAGTTTAGATAGATGAAGTTTGGTTAATCCATAGAGGCTGGTATACAGGGTGATGCTTGAGTTAGATGTCACTGAATGAACAAAGTTTGCATAAACTGTCCATGAAGAGCAAGCATGAAGCGACTGTGGAGAGAAAAAACTCCCCTTTGGGAAGAAATCTCTGGCAGAACCAGGCTCAACGTGGCGGTCTTCTGCCGGACCGTTTAAAGTGACAGGGAACTCCATGAAAGTCTGGAGGGAGTACACACTGGAGGTGAGGTTGAAGGAGCATCGAGGAGGAGTCGGATGAGCTTACTACAATGGTGGAGAAGGGGATGGAGGTGGGTTGTCTGAATCAAAGTCCGACATAGGAGCGATGGATCTTGCGCTTGTTGAAGAGCAGGCCTAGAGATGATTTGGAGTGGCTTTAAGTAGAGTGCTGGAAGATGATTGGGCATCAAGGAAAGTGGCTTGAAGCGGGTTGGCTGCGTCGGAGGCGGATCAGCCTCAGATTGAATGGAAGTAATCAGAGTTTCTTCAGTTGAATTTCCGCCTTAGCTTCATTTCAATCTGAAAAACTCACAGAGAGAGAAAGATGCAATTAGAAGAGTTTATTGATACAATAGTTTGAACTTTGGCGCTCAGGCCTCGGCAGGAAACATAAACGCTGATTTATACTTTAATGCAGATAAACTGATGTATGAGAATAAGGATATTCCCCCCAAAAATTGCCGAGGTTACAGGCCTGAGCGCCAGCATATGCAGAAAGCGGAGGGAGAAGGATGAGTACAGAAGGACTTCATTATGCACAGGCTGATACACGTGATAAATGAATAATCATGACAGGGATCATAGCAGTGAGCATGGCAGAGAGAAAATAAAGGAGTTTTGCAGAATGCTTAGCAGGGTGCATTGCAGGAAGCATGGAAACATTGCAGGGAGCAGCAAAGCATTGCAGGGAGCATAGCAGAAAGCAAGGCAGGAAACGACAGGACACACGCAGGGAACAAGGCCAGGGGACCACAGGGAGCATGGCAGGAAACACAGGCTGGGGACCACAGGGAACATGGCAGGGAACACACAGGGAGCATGGCAGGAGACACACAGGGAGCATGGCCGGGAACAAGGCCAGGGACCACAGGGAGCATGGCAGGAACACACAGGGAGCATGGCAGGGAACATGCCAGGGAGCATGGCAGGGAACAAGGCCGGGGAGCAAGGCCAGGGAGCATGGCGGGGAACAAGCTCATAGGGACCACAGGGGAGCATGGCAGGGAACAAGGCAGGGGACCACAGGGAGCATGGCAGGGAACAAGGCAGGGGACCACAGGGAGCATGGCAGGGAACACACAAGGGAGCATGGCAGGGAGCATGGCAGGGAACAAGGCCAGGGAGCACACAGGGGAGCATGGCAGGGAACACACAGGAGCAGGCAGGGAGCACACAGGGAGCATGGCAGGGAACAAGGCCAGGGACCACAGGGAGCATGGCAGGGAGCACACAGGGAGCATGGCAGGGAGCACACAGGGAGCATGGCAGGGAGCACACAGGGAGCACACAGGGAGCATGGCAAGGCAGGTAAAGTGGCAGGGATCACACGGGGAGCGCGGTAGGGCGCATGGCAGGGAACATGACTCACGAGAGGGGCATAGCGGGAAGCATAGCAGGAAACACCCAGGGAGCATGGCAGAATGTGAGGCAGGGAACACACAGGGAACATAGCAGGGTGCGTGGCAGGGAGCAATGATTTAGCAAAGATGAGAATATATTTTAAACCACCACCAGTATTCGAAGTTAGCTTACCTTACAGACAGAGAGAGCGTTGAGCTGCTAAGATTGAAGAGTGTTCAGGGCGGATATAGGATTTATAGGCTGAAAAAGTCTATCGGCCCAACTGCTGGAGAGAAGCCACAGAGACACCACGAGCAGCTGTTTTGTGGCTGCCCCTATCCTAAATGAGTGGCTGGAATAATGACTGGATGAAAAGCCACAGGATTCTGAGATGGTCTGGAACCAGCATGGTGACGCGGGAGAACCCTTGCGCGTGACGAAGTGGCTTGAAATGAGGGAAAAACTTTTGGCGCTTTGAACAGATTAAACATGGTGATAAACGGGCAAAGGGGCCATCTGTACGTAAGATAGAAATAAAACAAGGGCCTTTCCTTTAGAATGATTCAAGATATTTGTAAGATCGATGTGGAAACGAAGATCCGAAAGAGACAAATGCCGGGAAGGATCGAAACGACTATTAGTTGAAGTGAAGCTAAACCTGATTTATGTAGAAACTGGAGGAAGTAAGTACGAACGAAGAGAGTGGGTTAGTTAAGGATGAGTTCTTCTAGCGGAGGAACGGGGGTCGGAAGGAGATCGGCAGAAGGACGAAGATGTGGAAGGTCTGAAATTTAAAACGAGAAAGAGCATCAGCAGCATGGTTAGAAAGACCAGGAACGTGTCGAGCAGAGATGATGGAGTTGTAAGAGACTGCTTGCCAAGTTATGCCTCTAATGAATGGCATGAGAGATTGAGAGGAGGAGCGACCTTAGAGATGGCGTCAACGACTGCCATGTTGTCGCAGAAGCGGATATGCGCATTCTCCTCCAAAGCGGGCCCCACAGACGGCAAGCTACGGCTAAAGGTAAACCTCGCATAGCGCAAATGACTGAGAACTAGTAAAAGAGGGAGGCCATGAACCAGCAAACACCTGTCCTGAAAGAAACCCCCCAAAACCTACGGATGGGGCAGCATCCGTGAAAAATTGGAGCGTGTCAGCGTTTGAATGATGCCATCGAAAATAATTTGCCCTTCCATTTACAAGAAGTCTAGCCCAGAAGGAAGGATCGGAACGGCAACCTTCGTCCAGAGAAACCTAATCTAAGAGAGAGGGAACAGAGTTAGCTAGGTCAAGCAGTCGGGAAATGAAGGAACGACCATGATGCGCACAGCAAAATAAGGTGACCAAGCAAAGAAGCAACTGACGTTTGGAAATAATTGATGCAGAGCTATAAGACTGAGAAATCTCACGAATCTGAGACAGCTTGTCTGCGGGCAGGGATGCCATCATGGCCACTGAAACGAGAGCTATGCCTAGAAACACAATTTGTAACAGGGCCGATGGTTTTTCTTCGGACAGGGGAACACCAAGTTGGTTAAGAGCTTTTAGTTTAAGGAGTGACGAACTGGGCTAATGGAGGGAGGATCTATGCGTAGGAAACCATCCTGAGATGAAGAACGCATGGCAAATGAGTAACATTAAGGAGAATCCAACACAGAGCTTCTGAGATTGTCAAACAGACAATGACTGCTCCTGCAGCAAAAGGTGAGACGGACAGCAAAGTAGAACAGAGACTTCCATTTAGCTCTGAACAGGAGCCATTGAGAAGGGTGAATGAAAATAATTTTGTCTGCTTTGGCCAGCCAGGCCCCTTGGCCGGTGGTCTTAATGAGAGAAAATAGCGTGGTCTACAGAAGCGTAGTGAAGAGAAAAGGAGGAAAGAGGGAAGAGGCTATTTATGGAGGAGTGACGGCCAGAATGAGGGGCAGATAAGTCCAATATGAGCCTCATTTTCCCGGAATATAGCGGTTAGCTACCACTAGGGGGCTCACACGAAAGGGAGCAGACAGAGAATGTTTTGAAAGGACCAATCGTGAAACTCTTGGACACAACTTGTGAAGCAGCTGATCTACGACGTCTGGTTCTTGGGTCCAGGGTGGAGCATAGAGAAGCGAAAACTGGTCAACTCTTGGGAGGATTGTGGAAGAGGTGGAGCCGCTATGGATTGAAACTGACATGGTGGGAACATCTGAAGAAGGACCTGGGTTTGCGTCGGAGCGGAGAGAGGACGAGCTATGGCGGCTGGAGCTGGGGCGTTCTCTGCTGCGTCTGCATGACAGCTGAACCTGGGCGAATCGCGGAGGACGGAGATGAGAGAGCGGCTAGACGGGAACTCCTTCGAGCCGGAGGATTGGAGGTAAGTTGATTTGTCGAATCAAAGTCCAACATAGGAGCGATGGATCTTGCGCTTGTTGAAGA
>JAGKQL010000024.1:0-21553 GCA_018398635.1 Cyprinodon brontotheroides
TACTTTAACTAGGAGTCAGTTCTGGATGGATCTGCTCAGCTTAACTTGAGGGAAAGGCACCTCTTCAATGGCAGCAGACAACACATGCGCCTGGTGCGACAATACTGTTTCCTGGGGAGTTCTTCAGAATGAACTGGACCAACACAAACATCTATGGAACACTCACACTATTATTCTCCCTGTTCGCCAGTCCAAGTGCCCATCTGGTAAACCTGAAGCTATGTATCACCTGCTCACAGGTGAGTAATGCAATTTCATGTTAAAACAGAATATACTGATAATGTTTTTATTATAAAGCATACATCTATTTTTAATTTCATAGGGACAGATACAAGAAACATGATCAGAGAATTTGATGCAAGCGCCATCATTTGTAGCCATAATCCACTCAAGTAACACCATCCCTAGAAGGATTTTTTAACAGTTGGTTTATATAAAAGTTAAAGCTGAGGCATGCAACGCTCATGGAAACCATGGCTTTTAGATATTTGCTGAAATTATCATTGTGTCATCACAGCATAAGACAGGTAATCTATGAAAGAAATTCAGGCTCCTCTGCCTTCTCCTAGCATTAACTGCAGCAAAAAGCATACTTTTGTAAAACTTGCATACTGCAGCCTTAAGACCAACAGTAAATACAATAAAATGACCCAACAGATGTAAAATAATGTTTTTAAAACTATTGAATCAAAATAATTTAAAAATATTTAAAAATTAGAAAAGTTTCTGGTTCACCATCAACCAATTCCCAAGCTTTGAAGTCAATATTTTAATGTGAGTTGAGTTTGTTGTGCTTTTAACCCAACACCCTTTGGGGAGCAGTGGGCTGCCATGTGCGGCACCCGGGGAGCAATCTGGGGGTTAAGGGTCTTGCTCAAGGACCCAGAGAGCAGGCGCTGGTAATCGAACAGCGTACTTGCATCCTTCTCTGAGGGCAAGCGCGCTGCTCTAATCACTAGGCCAACACTCCCCTAAATGAGATGGTAGTGAGTTCCAAATCTCACAACTAAGCTTAATTTTTGCAACTGTCAGTAAATTTGGACTTTTTTTCGTACTTTCTCAGATTCAACGGCAGAAACTGTGGATTCCCTGCATCTGCACAAGCCTTGAGCCAGTTAAACACCCTCATGCCCGCGGCAGGAACTCAAAATGATGATGATGACGAACAAGAAAATTGCTTTGAAGAACTGCAGCGACAAAGTGGTTTGTCACCTCCTCTTCAATGGGAAGCTGCCGTACAACTCTACATCACTCTGAAGAACATGGCTGATCTATAAAATGTTAAGACTGTAAAATAAACAACAATGTAAACAGAAAAGTCATTCAGGTTTTGTTTTATTTATTTTTTTTACAAGCAATACAGCAACTGTTGCTTAAAATGACAAAATAAAGACTGTTATAAACAGTTGGTTTCAACAATATCATTGAAACATTGTGTTGTCTTCCAGACCAAACTACACAACAAAACAGAGGCATTTAGGAAGAAACAAATGCAGTACAACTAATATATGTATATACACACACATATAACCCACACAACTAGAATTCAAAACTTTTACAGATCTGGCCCAAAATATCAACAGCTGCATGCTGACTAAAGGCATCCAAAGCCAGGGGAATTCTTAATCCCAAAGTTCATACTGTGCTTGAATGTAATGTAGCTGTCCAAGAGGGGCAGCTTTAAAGTGTTGGCACATGTATTTGCCATAGGGAAGTTTGAGGTGTAAATATATTCAAGACATGGCTGAGGGTCCATACCAGCAGGAGGAATAGATGGCACACCTGTGGCAAACATAAGGACATCCTCCAGGGTCACCTCACTGTTATGTTCTGAAAGTAGAAATAAATACCAACACCAAGACATCATAAGTAGTTAATTTTCATTGGAATTAGTGTGATGTGGAACAAATAAACCAACCTTCACAGTCAAGGAGGTAGTCGGCCCAGTAACTTGTTGTCTTGTTCTCCTGGGCTCTCCGGTTGCTGCCATCTGGACTAAGCTCTGGTCGGAAGAGATGTTCGATTTTCACAGCAGAAAACTTTTTCTCAGAATGGCACAAGACAGGAGTCAGCGCCATAGGAAATTGCTGCAGGGCTGTTAAAAACTGCAAAGTAGCAAGTCCATTCTTGAATCTGAAATGCAATAACAGGTTGCTTAGGAAATTAAAAGTACAATTTGTATCAGCTACTAAGCATTCAAATGAAACACCTGTTTTATACCACTCAGTTATTGCATTTACTTTTTATAATCAGAATCACTTTAAAAATCCCAACGCGAAATTATTTTTGTGACACGCTCCAGACATATATACAGTATATATATATATATATATATATATATATATATATATATATATATATATATAATATATATATATAGAGTGTAGAACATCCACTATCACTTTAAGTTAGATCTATAGATAGATCTGATTTAAAGTGATAGTGACGATGTGCAAAAAAAAGTGACGATGACAATGTGCAAAAAAGAAATTAATAAATGAATAAATGTCAATACAGAGGGGTTGTGTCTGAATCACTGAGGGAGGCGTTGTAGAGATTGCTGACCACAGGCATCAATCTGGCGCTCTGTGGTGCATCTAGGAAAGAGGAGTCTTCTGCTAAAGGAAAAAGCAACATCGGCAATAACAAAAAACAACTACCTTTCGATTGCACTGTGATTCCTTTCAATGTACCACCTGAGGAACTCATTCACTATGGAGTGCTTTTCCTCCAATGAATTAACACGGTTTAAGCACCCTGCAGTCTGCAACATGGTACTGTGCTGTACCATTAAGTCTCCAAGGGTCTGCAATGAGGAAGCATTCTGGATCTGAAAAAAATAGAAGATGAACTTTACTACTTTCAGATAAAAGAAATTAATTATATATAAATAGAAATATCAAAATAATCCATTGAAATAACATTTCAAAACAGATAAAAACACTTACATTTATAGCACACAACCTCAAGTATTGACCATCATACCCCTCGTAACACTTTCCCTATTTCTTCATCTGTAACGTCTGTTACAGATGAGTGGAAACTGGACTGCCCTGAGATGTAGTTGACCAAGTCCCTTGAAAGGAAATTTGGGCCAGGTCCACCATGTACTATGGACATGACAATCATCTTCCCTGCCAAACTATAGTCATCCTCTCTGATTGCTGCTCATGAAAATGCAGAATAATTTAGTGGTCAATCATTTTAAATTACACAAACATGGCATTGTTGAATAATTTAGTTATATTAAAACATTCCACACAAAATAGTACCATTGGAATTGTAGACAAGGAAGCGACTTTCTGCAGGTCCATCAAATATGGATCGTTCCTTCAGAGTTTTCATCAGGAGTGAGAGGAATTCCCTTTTTGGTCCACCTGTATCAATACCATCCTCAAACCTGCCAGCATCATCTGAAAACTTCACTTGGAGATCCTTCTTTTCAGAGAATGTTGCCCTTTTGAATCCTCTGACGGCTCCATCCCAGATGTCAGACCGGCAGATGTTAAGTCTGTTTACAGCATGGCGGTCAATTTGGATTGCCAGGTTTGCAATTATTTGTGGTGCTGAGAGCTTTTCCACCCTACCGATAGACAAATAGTTACTATGGTCATACTACTGTATAACTTTAAGCATGACAGCTGATGTGTTTAACCTGAAAAACTAAATTTATAAGAACTATTAATTTCTTACTCTGAATCCTCTGGAAGATCAAGACTGTCTGCATCACTCCCTGAGTCCTCTTCATCGTTGATTATAATGGGAGCATACAGTTCTGTGTATCTGCTAAAATACACAGAACAGAGGATCATCATTGTCATGATGATAATTAGTCCATGGGCCAGAATCTGTAGGACGTCTCCTTAAGAACTTTCATATGAACTGTCAGGGGGCAACTTTCTTGCACTTGGATAAGTTGCTACATGTAGCAGTGATCTAAAAAAAACAATGTTCCCACGTTTTCACTTGCACATTAATGAGTTATAGCCGATAAAAAATAATGTTGCGCTCCAGTCCAAGAATTCACGTGATTTGAGTTTTGCTGATCAGCCAATCAGATCGCTGTATTGTCAGCTGTGCGAGTTCAACCAGTTCATCATGGCTCTGCCTGTAAGGTGTTTGTATGCATCTGTTTCCAGACGAAGAAAGCACAATAATAAAATTTTCTGGTTCCAGTTGGCAGAGATCTTGATGGTGAGGAAAAGGAAATAACCCTGTCCACCCATCCATCCATCCATTTTCTAACACGCTTGCCGGTGCCGATCTCCAGCTGTCAGTGGGCGAGAGGTGGGGTACACCCTGGAAAGGTTGCCAGTCAATCGCAGGGCAGAAATAGTCCAGACTTTTGCCCAATTTACTGTGGTATCACCAAGACCTGCTGCGTTAGGATAGCACAGGCACAGCGCGTATCAGTTTAGATTTTTTATCGGCTATAAGTTATTAATGTGCAAGTGAAAATGTGGGAACATTGTTTTTTTTAGATCACTGCTACATGTAGCAACTTGCAAAGTGCAAGAAAGTGGCCCCTTGACAGTTCATACGAAAAGTCACCCTACAGATTCTGGCCCACGGCCTAAATGATGATCCTGTAATCAATCATAACAATTCAAATCAGGAGAGAAAAGAATACCTATAGTTTCTAGTTGGCGGTGCATCCATTGTATTTTCTGGGTCCTCTTCTCCATGGGGAGAGGGAGACACGAAAAGTAAGATCTGTATATAAAAACCATAAGAAGGATTAGACTTGGCAAATAAAAGCACTTAAATTTGCGGTCAACTATGTAAGTTTGATTGTACTCAAATCAAAACGCACAAAGGCATTGGATCTAAATAAATTAGTGAAGCTTTACAGAGCTGCTACATTTTGATATTTCCTTTAGATAAAACCAAAAGTGTTAAAAGTTAAAAATGTGATACCATAAGACAAATTAATTGTAGATTTTTTTAAAGACAAGGCTTCATATGAACAAGACATATTACAGTTAAAATGGACTAGTCACATATAGTGACTTTACAAATTTTACTCTGGCTGCATACGAAGGCCTTCCAATAAAGTGTAGTACACTGTTGGCTTATTGTATTCTATTTTTGCATTCTAAAGTTTTTGTTTGCTTCATTTCTTGCTTTAGTTTTTCCTGTATTTACCCTAACAAGATAGTGTGACCAGTTATTATATTGTGCATTCTTGCAGTGACTAAACAAGGAAGTAATGGAGTCAAGCAAGCCAGTGTTTCCCCAAGGGGTGTGTAAAAAGAAAGTGGAAAAGTCCAAGATCAAGCGTGATAAAGCACCAAAAAATAGAAATGACAATGTTAAAGTCTGCCTATTGTGCAAATACTTTGTTCAGACTCAAAGGGGATGATGTAAACACTATCGGGACGGACACTTGGCATAGATCAGCTTATTTTATCATGAACATGTGTTTTTTGCTTTTTTGCTTTGTTTTTTATAATCATAGTACATGATTGGGCCCCTGAAGAAGTCATATATTACTGGAGCTGCTGAATCCAAGTCTGAAGATTCCTTGCCATGATCACTGGTGCTATGCAAGTTGGGTCCAAATGGCTGGATAAAGAAAAGAAATATGTCTCATAAATGCACTTAAGATTTGTTTAACAAAACAGTATAAGCATAGTCAGTATGCCTCATGTGTTTAACATCCTGCAAAAAAAATGGTTAAGTAAATGCTATCTCTGACTTGTAATCACATGTAAAATGGCAAATATTACACTTACTAGCACTGCATGAAAAGTGGGATTTTCGGTCAATATGCGGCACTGTAGATTGTTGTGGAACTTGAGGCAAGTTAGCGGCAGTTTACGGCAATTTGCAGGTTTCGCCGAAAACTCCCGTAAATTGTCAGAAATTGACGTGGACTTTCTTAGGCAGTGTTCCCCATGCCCCCCATGGAATTCCTAAGGGAGGCTTTAACATGTAAATGATGAACAGTGCTGTGAGCTATACAAATGCAAATCAGGGTTGCAGGGTGGGTTTTACTCCAAGTGACATTTTTCTAAAAGGTAAGAAAATCTCTGATACAAAGAGATCAGGCTCAGTATAGCCTCTTACATTTTAGCTTGAATTGTGATTTATTTAATTAAAGTATAGAGACCAAAACAGATCTTTAGCTGACAGAGCAATACATTTAGAGCAGTAATTATTTAAAAAAAATTTTGCATTTTAAGATAAAAAATAAAATGTTGTTCTGACAATATGCTCAATTCACAATTACTTAAGTGGAAAAGTTCCAAGAAATGAGTCTGAGATGATTCCCTTTATAACATGCGCATTATCCTGTTGGAAGTAGCCATCAGAAGATTGGTACACTGTGGTCATAACAAGGTCCGCCCAGGTCAAGATCCCCAATTAATTAATCGCACCAAACAGGAAAAAGAACATTGACAAATTCACGTTCGATCAAATTAAAATATAGCAGACAACAGATCGGTGACTAGAAATTATAGCACAATTCTTTCTATATAAAAAAAAACTAACACCGTTTATTTAATGATTGGATCCAAACTATTGGTTATTCACCAACGAGGAAGCAGATTTCTCATCTCCATCAAAATATTTATTTTATAACGAGGGACTTAAACTTTAATCAAATCCATTCAAAAGAAACTTATTACAGGAATGAAAAGAGATGCTGAGTTTGGGAGTAGAGAACAAGTTCATTCAAAAAAGCAGTTTTGAATTATCCTTATCCCTCCCCGTTACAAAAATCTACAAAAATATATATATATATATTTGGGCAGAAACTGAACATATGCTGGATGATGGTGGGATTTTTTAATATGTCATATTAAATTAAGCTCACAGGGTTCATACAGGAATGAGTGACTCTAAATTAATGCTATTTTAATGCTATTTAGAAATTATTTTAATGCCATCCAACAAGAACCATGTACACAAGTTATTAGTGTGTACATGAAATATGAAAGGAGCTGTAAGCACAGTTCCATGACTCCTGTATGTATGTAACACACACACACACACACAACACACACACACATACACATATATAATGCATATATATATATCCTCTAGCTTTTTCTCTTCGCCTGGAGCTTCCTTTCCGAACATATGGCATTTATGATCAGTTCCATGGAAATTAATAGCTGATATAATATATCTGACCTAAATTGTTTTTATAAGCATTTTTATTAAAGAATTATAAATACTTCGATAAACATATTTAAATAATTTTAGTGCCACTATTAAGGCCTTGATTAAAAAAAATGAATGAATTGTAACTATTTTTTAATGATCCTCGGAGAAACCCTGGTTCATCTCGGCGCATGATCTCCACGAAACTCCAAGAAACTCTGGAGCCACAGCTGAGGATGGATGCTTTGCTTTGTGCAGGCTGTCTGGAGCGAGTATGGTGGGATTTCGGGTAAAACTCACTCCGATGCATGGCGACTCTGCAGTCGCAACAAGACCCAACTCAAAGAAGAGATGCTAGCGCAAAATATAGTGTTACATTACTGCCTGCTAAGCAGCAGCCTAGCCTGGGTTACTGACTAATAGCAGCTTCCAGCTTCCAAAGCTACGGCTATCAGCAGCCTAGCCTAAAAGCTACACGGCTAATAACAACACCCTCTAGCCTAAAAAGCTCACGGCTAATAGTAGCCTTGCAAGAACAAGCTTTATTAAAGTGTATTTTTTGTGATTCACACAGGAAGCAGTATGCCCGTCTTAACAACGTCGGAGACAAATTGCAGGCGTTATGAACCGGAGCAAGGGTAAGAGTTAAAGAATATGCTTTCATTCTTACCGGTAAAAGGAAATGGATACGGATAGATACCGATCATAGCTTTACATTTTGTTTTCACAGACCTCCTATTTTAAGGTGACCAGATTTCTGAAATCATTTCTTGCTCGTGGATAAAAATCAATACATTTTATCGAGATGAAATTAGGAAATGGGGACAGTAATGGTTTCATATATTTTTACATATTTATTAATATTTAAAACAACAAAAATCAAGTGTAAAGCCAGGAATGTGCCTTTCCAAACGTTTAGTGTATCCTAAGATTAATAACATGAATAGTGTTATTAGTAGAACACTAGAACTGTGTCTCTGGGCTGGGGCAAAGTGGTGGGGGTGGGAGCGGGAGGGGTCAAGGGTCATTAGCAGGGCTTTCCACCTTTGTCGGGCTCCAAAGAGAGCTGCTGCCTCCCAAGGAGAGAGAGTAAACATGAGGAAAAAAGAAATTTAGAAAAGTAAATACAAACATTTATTCCTATGCCTGTGGCTGTCTGTTGAGACAGAGCTTCCCCACCTCTTCAAAAAAGTGCAACAAATATTTCTTATTCTGTTTACATCTACTGTACATGCCTATAAGAAGAAATATTTTTTTCTTCATTAACATAAAACAAACAAGTAGTAGTCAAGCCTGCAGGTAAATGTTCTATATAAGCTTTTACTGTCACCTAGCCATCAGGGCCTGTGTGTCTCAAAGTAGCAGGTTCATTTTTCCTACTAACCTGAGTATACAGCCACTCTGTGTTCCACAGCATACTTTGCACACTACATCACTCAATATGTTAGTTTATCACTCAAATCATGTCAACGCTTTATCACTTTTTGAACTTTTATTAATACATACAAAAAGATACTTTTAAATATTTGAAACAGAAATATTAAATGAACAGGGTCTGAGGCAGTGGCCCTGGTAATTTGGGTAAAAATAATATAAGAAGACAGAGCAAGTAGCAAGCAAAATAACCTTTTTAAATATCTTAAATTAAGGTTTAACCATTTAACAGCAGAATAGGCTTAACATCAACACAATGTATATAATTCAAGAATAGTCCATATTTATAAACAAAGTACAATAATATGAGTACATATATACTTCCCCAATGGAAATTCTGATTGTAATCTCCGGGTAAAATGACACTTCCTCTTCTTTGAAAGAGCCATCTGGTCAGCCCCAGTCTTGTCTGTTTTCTTCCCTCTCCACCTTCGCCAGCTTTTGTTTCCTAGCCCTTTTTTGGATTTTGCTAGTTCGCTCTCTGCTTTTTACTCCTCAAAGTAAATTTTTCTCCCTTCTTGTCAAATAACCGTTTTTTTCTATCAATGAGTCCTAGTTTCCTCCTCTCTCATTCCACCCTCCTTTTCTGTCTTTCTATCTTCTTCTCCCTCACTCCTCCAGCATCAATCTTACATTATTCTAAAAACAGAGACATTATATTAAAACTAAAATCACCACCAAAAACAAATCTATGGATGTGCAACATGAAAACTTATATATTATTAATATCTCATCTAAATACTGCTAAAATGCTAATTACCACAATATTAGAGAGCTACAAGCAAAAACCACATAATAAATAAACATTAAACAGCTGGTTATCTCTTTTTCCTCCATCATTCTCAGATCATGTAGATCTTGTCTTATTCAGTTCTCCTTCCCTGTTACTGACTCCTATTTTTTTCACAAGGAACTTTCATATATATCCAAACCGAGTAAGTAAAAAAGCACACCAAAAAACTAGAAGTCTATGTGCTCATAACAATCACAACCATAAATCAAGAAAACAAATTGAAATAACTCTTACTTATAATAACTATCTGAAATATAAAACTAAAGGTCACCTATCCATTCTAAAATCATTTTTATACAAACCCTTTGTTGATCCCTGGAGAACCAAGTACCAGATTAGCAGATTACAAGGAGTTTTCAAATCTATTTTGCTACATTTTAATCCAGCGTCTTTTACTCTCATGCTCCAACTCGTGGTCTTGTCTTACTTTTATTATTTATTTTTTTAACCTGGACACTGGTGTTAACATTCATCTCAAGATCAGCCCGAATCAGAATAAAATGAATTGATTAACACACTTACCATCACTCAGCGTAGCTCCCCATCAGTTGCCACAGGTTGTAAAAAACGCAACTTCCACTTCTTCTTCTTCTTCTGTTTTAAAAGTGAAGGGGCTTTTCTTCTTCTTTGTGTTTTAATGGCTGCTGACATCCAAACGGATCATTACCTCCCTTCTAGTGGTGCGCTCTGTTCCTTATCTTTATGTTATCAGCAGCGCGGCCCGGCTACCGTGAACCACCACCATTTTTTAAGCGCCGCCAAGTAACAGCTCTTAACAAGTAATAAACGATCTACACGCTAAATACTTTTAAGCCTCGGTAAATCGGGGGACATTTCCTCGGGACAAGTTTTAGCCGGGGATGCAGATGGTCCTAAAACGGGGACAGTCCCCTCGGAATCGTAGAATGCCTGCACGATGTTGATCCTATTTGCTCATTGTGTGTAAGTTTTCCTACTCTTGTTTTAATGTTTTTCTCCCTCCTTGTTACTGTGATCGCGCTTGATTTTATTCATTACCACTTTACTTCTAATTGTTTTCCAACGGCCTGTAAGATGCTTATTTTGAGACAGTACGCGGGAGCTTCAGATATACGCCAGCCAGCCAACAAGCTGCTCGAGGATATTGCCAAAGCAATCTGCTCGGAGTCGGGACTAGAAGAAAGAGGGTAAGACCTTATTTGGCGACTATTTTTCAGGTGCGTTTGATAGATGTAGCGCAAATCCATACGCAGTGCGCTGGATTCATTGTTTTTTTCAGCTGCTGAAGGCGGCAGGCAGAGTGTGCGGCATAGGAGATGAGAGGGTGCCGTGGAACTCTGAGTCCACCTCCTCCACCGTCGGCCTCATGTCCGAATGCGATGAAGATGGCGCCGCTGGCGGTGTCTCTGTGGATGTATTATGCGTGTGCGCCCGCCATTTTGTGGTAATGGATCTCACCGGACTTTCTGGTAATATTGTTAAGCTGCAGTCCCGCTTAGAAGCGATGCCGAAGTACTGGGGCCGCACAGTAGGCGCTCGTAATACGGGGACCTGCCTCGAGAGAGTACTGCCAGTTGCACGCCAACCCCTCGGCAGGAAGCAAATCCATTCCGCTCAATCCGCGGACTTGTACTTTTAGGCTCCGCTGGCATATGTTTTGGATGCAGCTGCTGTATATAAGGTTGTGTGTGTTTTAATAAAACTCTTTTCTTGCACAGCTTCCTGGCAAAATGTTCATTTCCTGGCATATAAATTCATTCAGCATGTCCTTGATGGTAGCCTAATAATTGTGTAGTGGTGTAGGATAACATAAATACACAGCATATGGATGAATACAATATATGAATGAATAAATATAAATTCATAAATTTTAAAGATTATTCATAAATATATATATATGTAAATATATATATATGCCAACCAATCACGAGCGACTTTACTTGTTTAAAAAGAAGTGGTTCAGTCCATACTAAGTAAGAAAATTAAAGCCTGGCGTGGCACACGATGTGGTTTTGCTGCCAATCACGAGCGATTTTACTTACGGCGAGAATAGTGGTTTCCACCAGCCAATACTGAGTAGGTTATTCAAGCCAGACTTGGCGGCAGCCACGCGGGTTGGCTGCATTCATATGCTAATTAGGGCCATTAGTACAGCTGATCGCTCTCCACATACGTCAGAAGTCCGTTTCAAAACAATTTGTGGCACGACAAACGCCGGATTAAGCGCCAAGCCGCAAATTATTCTTGAAACTGACTGAAAAATCAGGGAGATCTCTAAGGGAGTTTACGGGACTAGAAATCTCACTCTTCATGCAGTGTAGTGTATCAGCCAAATTAAAATCTTTAGTGCTTCACTGCTTGTTATAATCACTTCAGAATCGGAAGAGTCTGAGGTTGATTGCAGAGCTGTAAAATACAAAATCAGACATTAGGGTATAATTTGTTTAAATTGAAAGATGAAACAATATACTTAAGACACGAATACGTTCAAGAAAGACTTTTTGTAATGTAATTTATTTAAGAGTAACTTACATTCAGTAAGGAAAACTTCAACTGTGCAAAGGTAAACTGTGATGCGTTAGTAGGCTTTCCCCAGGGCTTCTTTGTACAGTTTCAGAGAGAATGCTGTTTCTGTCTCTGGTATATTGGTTATCTTTGTATCAGGGTAGAGCAGAAAGTAAGGGCCACACTTCCAAAAATGCGTTTGTTAAGGCCATAATTTTTTAACTCCACAGCTAGATGCATGTCCTCTCGCCCTCAGCTTAGCTCCAGCCTCAGCATACATCTGGGAACCTCGCTTGCTAGGAATTGCCTTTACTGGAAGGCTGGGCCTTATCAAAACTCCTTTTGTATATGATTGATAAGCCACTTTGTCTTCGCTGTCATCTTTTATTGACGCAGTTATTTCAAATCCACTCAATAATCGGCTAACCTCGCGGACGCTGTGAGAGGAGGAGCCATTTGCTAGATCAAGCTCTTGCCAAATCCGGTGGGAGAAGGGCGAAAACATCCTTTCCACCAACAAAAGCCTTCAAAGCAGTTCTCTGATGTTCTTTAATGAAACAATATCAGATAGATTGGTGAACACAGAAGTTGAAATAGCAGCATCAATGCTAACGCTTTGCTTCCTCAATGCGAGCCATTGTTGTTGGAATCTTCATGGTCGCCCACCCAGGACATTGACCTCCGCCTCTGGCCCTCTGATTGGACAGACCATACCCGGGTTGGGGAAATCACTTTCAATGAGCGGTTCCCAGATGTATGTGAGAGGAGCTAAGGCGGAGTTAGACATGCATCTGGCTGTTGTCAGGTTAATAATTTGCTCTGCAGCTGTTTGCAATTGCTCTGCTCCAAATACTGGTGGTACAACAAGGGGAAGTACCATTCCTATGACTGGTTTCAGCACTCCATCCTTCAGCTGCATTATCCCTACTGAAATCTACAGGAAAACATAGAAGGCTCAAACTGGACAATATGCTTTGATGAGTAAAATATATATATATATATATATATATATATATATATATATATATATGAAAGAGAGATTCTTTCCTGTGTTTTCCTTCAGTATATCTTTTCTCCTTTTGAAACATGTTTGTCTCTCCTTCTCTTTTAATCTTCTGAAGTTCTGGAATGAGGCCAATGTACTACTTCCTGAGCTTCCTGGCTCTGTGAATGGATTGCTGTTAATCCTTTCATTCACCCATCTAGTGGTGGTTTCTGATATAGATGACATGGGTGGCTGCCCTGGGGTCCATCAGAGAAACATAAATTACAAATCATAGGTACCAGGTGGGGCGGGGGGCTGTTCTGGGTACACTGCTCACCTAGGGTGCCGGACAGGCCAGGATCACCCCTGCATCCAGTATTCTGATCTACAGTACAGACTAAACGTTTGGACACACCTTCGCATTCAAAGAGTTTTCTTTCAAATTTGAGATCTTTGGTTCCAACCATTGTGTCGTATTCAGTCTTACTTTGCTTCTTGTTTTAATGTCTAATTATTATTTTTTGTTTTCTTGTTAGTTCCTGTCCTCCAGGTTTTCCATTTGTTGTCCTCTGCTGCCCTCTTGTGTCCTCTATCCCTAGCTCTGTTCTCTGCTCTGTCCTCCCTTGCTGTTTTCTCTGTGCTGCTAGCACCTGTTGCCAATTTCCTCATCAGCTCTCTCCTTGTCTCTGTCCCCTTTAAAAACCCTCCCTCTTCAGTTCTTGTTTGCTGGATCCTCGTCTTACATCTCATCAAACCTCTGGTCAGTTCTCTGTCGTCCTTCCTTGTCTCTTCCTGGTTCTTAGTTTTGGTTTTTCCCTGATGTCTCCTAGATTCTGGTTCTGAAGATATTTTTGTTGGATTTTTTGACTCCTGTCTTGTAAGATATTTTTGTTGGATTTTTGACTCCTGCCTCTGAGCCTGATTACCTCCTGCCTCAGAACCTGACCCATTAAAACACATAAATTCATCTCAACCAACTCGTCTCTGCATTTGGGTCCTCTACCAACACCACCAAATCGTGACAGAAGGATCCAGCCAACAGCATGGACCCAGCAGAGCCAAATAAAATAAGAGATTTTCTTTCTCTGCTCATCTCTACATTGGACAGCCTACCTCTGATCAGCCCACCTTGGAAGCGGGTGAGTGCAGCAAGGCAGGTAAAGGAGAAACTGGAAAAATTCCCTGACTTCCATGACTTTTTTCTCCAAACTGGTTACATTGCTGTAGCTGAGTGGAATATACAGGATGCTTTTGCTCAGCTACACAATAAACCTTCACCACCCAAACCACCACTCCGAGACATAACTCAGCTTCCACCAACCTCCGAATCCGAGCCTCCATCTGCTGCAGCTGCTGGTTCGCCTCTGCCTTCTGCCTCTTCCAGGCGTAGGAACCGCCGCCGGGGCAAGAAGGCCTTTCCATCTCCAGTGGGTCAGCCTGACCCCTCCACTCTCTCTGTTGTTCAGCCAGCAGCAGGTCTCAGTCCTCTTCCTCACCAGGTCAGTCAATTCCGTCCCAGTAAGCACCTGTTAGATCAGCAGATTGTTCCCTCGGTCAGAAAACTCAAACTCACGCCACTTATCAAAACCCCTGCAGCTAGAGCTCTCCGTCAGTCAGATCCCAGATCAGAACCAGATTCTTTTCCTGTTTCTCTAGCCTCTGAGTCTGCCAGCGTTCCGTTTTCTCCAGCTCACGTTAGCCATCCAGTTTCCCTAGCTTCAGGACCCGGAAGTGATCCGTTTCCGTTAGCCTCAGAACCAGTTAGCTTACCAGTTCCTTTAGCTTTAGAGTCTGTCAGTCACCCTGTTTCTCCAGTTTCTGTTAACACTTCTTTTCCTTTAGTTCCAGAGCCCGGTAGCGTTTCTGTTCCACTAGCTTCAGAACCCGCCATCATTCACGCATCTCCTGTTTTTCAGCCCATTAGCATTCCAGAATCATTAGCGTCAGAACCCGGAAGTAATTCTGTATCTCCAGTTAGCGTTGCTGCTTCTCTAGCCATAAAACCCCAGACAGTCAGAGCTCCCCACATTCAGGAGTCTGATCTCTGGAATTTCTATTATGGGGATAGAGATGATCTTTTCCCGTTTATGCCACCTCGTATCTCTCCTCCCCAGCCAGAATCAGTCAGTAAACCAGTTAGCTTAGCGTCCGAACCCGTTAGCAGACCTGTTAGCCTTGAGTCAGAACCAGTTAGTGAACCTGCAAACCTAGCTTCTGATCACTTTAGTATATCTTTCCCCTTAGTTTTAGAGCCAGTTACCTCGCCTGATTTTCTAGCCTCAGAACCAGTTCACATACCAACCAGTTTAGCGTATGAATCCATTTCCAAACCAGTTAGCGTAAAACCAGAACCCATTAGCCCAGTTTCTAAGACCCCCCGATGTAAGAGACGGCGTCGCCGTGAAGCAGCTCTGTGCCGTCCAGAGACCCCTGAGCCTGCTCTGTGCCGTCCAGAGACCCCTGAGCCTGCTCTGTGCCGTCCAGAGACCCCTGAGCCTGCTCTGTGCCGTCCAGAGACCCCTGAGCCTGCTCTGTGCCGTCCAGAGACCCCTGAGCCTGCTCTGTGCCGTCCAGAGACCCCTGAGCCTGCCTGTGCCGTCCCAGAGACCCCTGAGCCTGCTCTGTGCCGTCCAGAGACCCCTGAGCCTGCTCTGCATACTTTTCGAAAGGCTTCTGAGAGGTTAGTGAAGATACGCCTCAGCGGGTGCCCCAAACCGCCAAGAGCCCTCTGCGGGCACTTCAAGCCACCTCAGAGACTGAACCTGTGCCGCCATGGGCAGTTTCCTCCATGCTGGATGTGGAGCCACAGTCGGTGGGCTCCTCTGTTCCTGGTGTGGAGCCACAGTCGGTGGTCTCCTCCTGTTCCTGGTGTGGAGCCGCAGTCGGTGGTCTCCCTGTTCCTGAGGTGGAGCCACAGTCGTGGTCTCCTCCTGTTCCTGAGGTGGAGCCGCAGTCGGCGGGCTCCCCTGTTCCTGAGGTGGAGCCGCAACCCGGCGGGCTCCCCTGTTCCTGACCCGGAGCCGCAATCGGCGGGCTCCCCTGTTCCTGACCCGAGCCGCAAGTCGGCGGGCTCCCCTGCTCCTGACCCGAGCCGCAACCGGGGCGGCTCCCTCTGTTCCTGACCCGGAGCCGCAATCGGCGGGCTCCCTCTGTTTCCTGACCCTGGGAGCCGCAATCGGCGGCTCCCCTGCTCCTGACCAGGGAGCCGCAGTCGGCGGGCTCCTCTGCTCCTGACCCGGGCCGCAATCGGCGGGCTCCTCTGTTCCTGACCAGGGGCCGCAGTCGGCGGGCTCCTCTGTTCCTGTCCAGGGGCCGCAGTCGGGGCGGGCTCTGTTCCCTGTTCCTGACCGGGGGCCGCTCAGAGGCTGTTCTGAGCGCGGGCTCCTCTGTTCCTGTTCCTGAGCCGCAGTCGGCGGCCACCTCAGAGGCTGACCCTGAGCCGCAGTCGGCGGCCTCCTGCTGTTCCTGAGCCGCAGTCGGCGGCTCTGTCCTGAGGCTGTTCCTGAGCCGCGGTGGGGCGGCCCCCTCAGTTCCTGCTGTCCAGGAGCCGCAGTGGGCGGCCACCTCTGTTCCTGTTCCTGAGCCGCGGTCGGCCTACCCCTCCTGCTCCTGTTCCTGAGCCGCAGTCGGCGGCCACCTCAGACGCCTGTTCCCCAGCGCGCGGCCGGTCCTCAGAGACTGTTCTGAGCAGCCGCGGAGACGGAGTCCTCCTCCTCCGCGGTTCCTGCTGCGCCGAGACGTCGGCCCTCCTCCGAGGTTCCTGCTGCAGAGCGGCGCCGTCCTCCTCCGAGGTTCCTGCTGCAACGGAGCGCCGCCGTCCTCCTCCGAGGTTCCTGCTGCAACGGAGACGTCGTCCTCCTCCGAGGTTCCTGCTGCAACGGAGACGCCGTCCTCCTCCGAGGTTCCTGCTGCAACGGAGACGCCGCCCCTCCAATGGTCCCCCTTCGTTTGCCTGACCAGCGGCCGCCACCTCAACGTCTGCCGCCCCGCCCCGCTGCCGGCGGTGAACTCCCCTCTCCGGCCCGCGGCCGCCTCCAGCCCCGCCGCCCGGCCGCAGCTCTCAGAGCTCTCCGCTTAAGCCCCGCCGCCTCCAGAGAGCCAGGCGCCCCGCCCGCCCAGCTGGCCGCCTCCAGAGCTGCTGCCGCCGCCGGCCCCGCGCCGCCGCCTCCAGAGACTCTTCGCCGCCGCCCGCCGGCCGCCTCCAGACTGCCGCCTCCCGCCCAGCGGCCGCCTCCAGAGACTCTTCTTCGCGCCCGCCCCGCGGCCGCCTCCAGAGACTCTTCTTCGCGCCCGGCCCGGCCCTCCGCCTCCAGAGACTCTAGAGACTCTTCTTCGCCTCCCCCAGAGCCGCCTCCAGAGACTTTTTGTTGCCCTCGCCCACCCTGGGTGGGTTGTTTTTGGACTCTGTTTTGTTTTCGTGCCCTCCTTCCTGGTTCCCCCTCCGCCCACCCTGGGTGGGTTGTTTTGTTTCTGGACATTTTAGGGCGTCTGGGATCCGCCCTTAAGTGGGGGGTACTGTCACAGTCTTGGTTTTGTTATGTTTATTTAGAGTATTCAGTCTTACTTTGCTTCTTGTTTTAATGTCTAATTATTATTTTGTTTTCTTGTTAGTTCCTGTCCTCCAGGTTTTCCATTTGTTGTCCTCTGCTGCCCTCTTGTGTCCTCTATCCCTAGCTCTGTTCTCTGCTCTGTCCTCCCTTGCTGTTTTCTCTGTGCTGCTAGCACCTGTTGCCAATTTCCTCATCAGCTCTCTCCTTGTCTCTGTCCCCTTTAAAAACCCTCCCTCTTCAGTTCTTGTTTGCTGGATCCTCGTCTTACATCTCATCAAACCTCTGGTCAGTTCTCTGTCGTCCTTCCTTGTCTCTTCCTGGTTCTTAGTTTTGGTTTTTCCCTGATGTCTCCTAGATTCTGGTTCTGAGATATTTTTGTTGGATTTTTTGACTCCTGTCTTGAAAGATATTTTTGTTGGATTTTTGACTCCTGCCTTAAAACACATAAATTCATCTCAACCAACTCGTCTCTGCATTTGGGTCCTCTACCAACACCAAACCTTGACATACAGCCCACCAATGCTTCTGCAGTGCCGCTGGTCCAACACAGTGCGCAAGGGGGCGCTGCGGAAGCTGTAGTCGAGAATATAGCGGAAGCAGGAAGTTCTGTATTCCAGGATATAGCGGAAGCAGGAAGTGCTGGGGAAGATGTAGTCCAGAATATAGCAGAAGCAGGAAGTTCTGTAGTCCAGGATATAGCGGAAGCAGGAAGTGCTGCGGAAGCTGTAGTCCAGAATATAGCGGAAGCAGGAAGTTCTGTAGGGTGTCAGAGTTAGAATCCAGGCTTCAGGCTGTTGAACATCCAGGAGTTAAAGTAGGCCCCCCACGTAGCTGTCCTCCAAAAGTGCCTGAGCAGCCAGGCGATTGGGTAACTGTACGCAGAAAGCGTAGTCGGTGGATCTCTGCCCACTGGTCACCACCAACCCGTTCACGTTTCTAACCGGTTTTCCCCACTCAGTGACACACCCACTGAGAAGCCCACTCTGGTGATTGGCAGCTCCATAGTCAGAAACGTGGCATTAGAGACACCAGGGACCATAGTCAAATGTTTGCCGGGGGCCAGAACGGGCGACATCAAATCCTACCTGAAACTACTGGCTAAGGATAAGGTTAAATACAGTAAGATTGTTATTCATGCTGGTGGTAATGACACCCGGTTACGCCGATCGGAGGTCACTAAAATTAGTGTTGCTTCGGTGTGTAAGTTTGCCAAAACAATGTGGGACTCCGTAATTTTCTCTGGTCCCTCCCTGATCTGACCAGTGATGACATGTTTAGCCGCATGTTGTCATTCAACCGCTGGTTGTCTAGGTGGTGTCCTGAAAACAACGTGGGCTACATTAATAATTGGCAATCCTTTTGGGGAAAGCCTGGTCTGATTCGGAGAGACGGCATCCATCCCACTTTGGATGGTGCAGCTCTTCTTTCTAGGAATCTGGCCACATTTATTAGTCCTCCAAAAACCCTGACCACTTGAGGGTGCAGACCAGGAAGCAGAGTTGTAGTTTAACACACCTCTCTGCAGCTTCTCTACTGTTACCCACTCTTTACTCCATCCAGACAGTGTCTTGCCCACTTGACCAAAATCTAATAAATTAGCAAAGATTCCCAAAGGAGTAAATCATGATAATCTAATTAAAAATCAAAATAACTCCAATTGAGTAAAAAAGTTAAAACAATTAAATGTGGTCTGTTTAACATAAGATCGCTTTCCTCTAAAAGTCTGCTAGTTAATGACTTGATTTGTGATAATCACATTGACTTGTTTTGCCTTACAGAAACCTGGCTGCAGCGAAGAGGATTATGTGAGCATAAATGAGGCAACTCCTTCAAGCTATTTAAATTTTCACATACCCAGAAGTTCTGGGCGAGGAGGAGGAGTAGCAACAATCTTCCAGTCTGACTTACTGATTACTCCCAAAACAATTAATACCTACAACTCTTTTGAACATTTAACCCTTAATTTCCCTGATCCAAATTTCAAGGCAAGAAAACCTCTTCTTTTTTGTAACTTTGTATCGTCCACCAGGTCCTTACTCTGAATTTTTAGATGAGAATTTTTCAGAGTTGCTCACACTGGCTCGGTGCAGTTAAATAGCCGACAGGGTCATCATACTGGGAGATTTTACCCCCCATGCTGACATTGAAGGCCTTTTGAGCAGCGGCTTCTGGCTATCTTAATTGCACTCGCGGCTCCGCAAGTGAAAGGAAATCTGAGATTTAACACAAGTTTACGCTGAGTTCACGTCTTTCACGCTGACATGGTATAGAACGTGCCCAAATAAAGGATTTTTGCACAAGAGACTTGTTGCCACTTGGCTATGTGCCTGAATCAGATGCCGAATCTGAATAACTTTCTTGCGACCTGTTTCTGCAGCGGCCAGTGTCTTCGGCGCTGGCATTCATTTGACCTGAATGTCATTAATACCCGTGAAGAGGTTTCACGCCTTTTTAATGCGTCTTGGAATCACAGAAGCGCCGAAAACAACAACCATGGCAGATGATGATAACGGAGAGCGGAGTCTGTGTTTAGCCATATTGAAGAGATTGAGTTCTGATATGGTATTTAAATACTGACAAGGGTCATCATAGTGCGGAGATTTTAACATCCATGCTGACATCCGTAAGCACAGAGCACACTAGCTTAAGACGTCATTGCATCTTTAATGCTATGCAGTAGACACTATTGGCCCTTCATGTTGTAAACATGTGAGGTGTAGTCAAAGAGACATTCTCATCTAAAGCACTTTGGACAAAATTTGCATTTTGACACGTGCAGCCTTGAAAAACTGTGAAGATAAAACCAGTATTTCTATCAGTAGTGAACAAATGATTGTATATTTCTACTATAAACTTTCTTATTAACCTTCAGGATTATTTAACAGAGTTCTCCTCCCACAAAAGAAGGTTACATTTTAGTAGATCATTATCAGATAGTGCAGTTATAAATTTTAAAGAATCTGTTTCACTTTCTCTCTTCTCTGTGTCACTGAGCAGTGCTGCAGAGTGTAAAAGCTTAGCTTATTCCCTTCACAGGTTGATGAGATTTTGTTGATGGGGTTGCTAGTTCTCCTGCGTTGCCTTGGGCACGCAGCTCCCTTTGAAAATGCTAGTTAAAATAAGCTGCTCCTTGGTTCTGTGCTAGAGCAACTTTACAGCCCTTTAAAATGTTAAAAACTGAGAGAAAATATCGCTCCACAGGCCTACGGGAATCCTACCTAGTCTGGAAAAATAGTTTACTGCTGTATAAGAGGACCCTTTGTAAAGCAAGAGAAGCATATTTCTCCTCATTAATAGGGGAGAATAAGAATAATCCTAGATTTCTTTTTAATACAGTTGCCAAACTCACCCAGAGCCATAGCTCTTTTGAACCAACCTTTCCACCTGCTCTTAGCAGGAATGATTTTATGGGATTTTATGATGGGAAATAAGATTGAGTTTTATTTAAAAAATGATCATTACCAACCCTCTAACTATGATTGGTTTGGAAGTGAGGCAGGATCTGAGGTAGCCATATAATCTGAACCCGGGTTAAGACTGCTTTGATCCAGTTGAACTTTCAGAGTTAGCAAAACTATTGTCGTCATCTAAGCCTTCAACTTGTATGTTAGATCCAGTTCCCAACCAGGTTATTTAAGGAGTGTATCTTGATCTCTCTTTCCTCCATTTTAGGATGTGATTAATCTTCTGCTGGCAGGA
This sequence comes from Cyprinodon brontotheroides, assembly GCA_018398635.1. Classification (NCBI taxonomy): domain Eukaryota; kingdom Metazoa; phylum Chordata; class Actinopteri; order Cyprinodontiformes; family Cyprinodontidae; genus Cyprinodon; species Cyprinodon brontotheroides. The sequence continues at coordinate 21,056 of JAGKQL010000024.1, forward strand.
TAGTGTGCACCTAAAAGCTTTTAAGGCGGCTGTAATTAAACCCCTGCTTAAGAAACCGTCTCTGACCCAGATGACTTGGTCAATTATAGACCTATATCCAATCTTCCTTTCTATCCAAGGTTCTTGAGAAAGTAGCTGCTGCCAAACAAGTTTTTATCACTTACACCATATAAAAACTTTTGAAGAGTTTCAGCTCCATTTTTAGAGCTCATCATAGCACTGAAAAAGCTCTGTGAAAGTCACTAATGATATTCTCATGGCCTCAATAATGGACTTGTATCTGTGCTCGTCCTGTTGGATCTTAGTGCTGCATTTGATACAGTTGACCATAATATTCTTTTAGAAAGACTTGAATATTTTGTTGGAATTAAAGGAACAGCACTAGACTGGTTTAAATCTTATCTATCTGATCGAATTCAGTTTGTTCATGTTAATGATAGATCTTCAACACGCTCACAGGTTACCTGTGGAGTACCACAGGGATCAGTGCTAGGACCA